>BJKM01000035.1:0-17500 GCA_015082035.1 Chaenogobius annularis
CCACACACGCACACACACACACACACACACACACACACACACACTCGCGCACACTGGGGAAATGTGGCTGCCCCTACAACTCAAGTGTGACTCCCCATTCCAAATGATAAATTGATGGCCAGAAAAATGGATTTGTTTTCAACTAGTAACACATCAAAGAAATAATAATTCTGTGCGAGGAAGAGTGGCGGGCGAATGATGAATGGCCTGGACAGCTGGATCACAACAGAGCCTCGGAGAGTGAGACGAGGAGAAGAGTAAAGTGTAAAATCAACACGCAAACAAAACTCGCAGAGACAGCTCAAATATGTGTCCTTGCTCTCTAACAGACTCAGGACTCTCGGATGCTGCTGTCACTGAGTAAACGATGATGACTTTTTATTTAACTTTGGATTGGTTGGTTATGTTGGTGAGAAAGGAGTTAACAATATATAATGTGCATTGCGTACAAAAAAAGTTTTCTAAAATGATGCTGTAGCATGCAAGGAAAATGTATTGTACAATTTGCATCCAAGTGCTTTCCATCCAAGTGCCCAGATAAAAGCAAAATAAACCATTTTATATTGTCTTCTTAATACAAATATTGACAATTGACAAATCTTGTATTTATATTCAAAATTATTAGAATGAATTCATGCTGAACATATGAAAAGGTACTGGGGAATTTATTTGTGCGGAAACTATTCCCATTGTATTCTTGTAATGCAAACGCAAACATGTCATTATTTGCTTATTTATACAACCAGATGGTTCTTAAAATATCAATAATAAAAAAGCTTATAACAGTGAGGCTGATAGATGCATGTTTGCTTTCCTAAAAATAATCTCCATTTGTGTGCCTCAGCCAGCTCCTCCCACTCGCAGTCAGGTAATAACTGTTAGCTCTGGCACTAAAATCACATCATCATTACCGGGCTCATCCCTGGCTCCATCACCAGCTCGATTAGAGCCAGAAATAACATGTATATTCACACTGTGCTGCAGGTATTTGGACTGGCGCTGTGCAAAGCGGATCATTAAATATAAGACCTTGTTCTTTGATAAGTTTCTCTTTCAGGATTACAAAGCCCCTTCTTCGCCGTGTCTGTGTGTGATGTGTTTCCATCTCCTCCTCTATTTCTTTTTTTTTTTTGCCAACCACATCTTACATTTTTATTGTTTTTTATCACCTCCCCCCATATCTGCACTCTCTTCCCCTCGCAGTGATTGATGGAGTTCGGCAGCGGAGCACAGAGCACCGTGTGGCCAACAGTCCACGACAGCCTGCACTGGAGAAAGACGGAGGGAGAAGGATAGATTAGAGAGAGGGAGAGAGAGAGGTAAAGGGGTGGGAAGGAACGGAGGTATGGACTCGGAGGAGGGTGTGTGCGAAAACGAGGGGAGCTCAGCTGAAAGCCACAGACTTAATTCTATGCATCATTAAGCAGTCTCACTCAATGCAACATCCCCTATACATCATCCACGCTCAGTAAACACAACGATGACATTACATTAGCAACTGCAAATGAATTTTCTTTTTAGAAGGAAATTGAGAATACTCTGCTTCTCTCCCTCTCTCTTTCAGCCCACTCCTCCGCCGCGTTCTGGGGCTCGCAAATCTCTGCCCGTAAAAGGCAGATATAAACAGAATAAAATCCGGAACAACACATTTTCCTCTGCCTTCTAGTCCTAGCCTAAATAGTGTGGATAATTGTGCACAATGACATGTTTATTTACATGAAAAATATTACCATCATCTCCTACTCTTTATCCAAATGTTATGGTATAATAATTTACTTATCAACTTTTATAACTTCCAGTCAATTGTTATTTATGTTATTTACAACAGAGTGCACAAAAGCTGACACGCAAATCCCGGCTAAAAGCGAATAGTATTTGAGCTACATAAATTATCCAGCTAGTCAAATGAATAATTATGATTTTATTGCACAGATTATACCCTTTTCCCCCTAAAGTGGCTCGCCTCTGAAGCCTGGGAAATCTATTAAGGCCGTGCTATAGATCATCCCATCCACTGTGGCGTGTATATAGATTGGCCGGCTCATTTGAGGAATATTGAATCAGTTACAGTAAAGTAAGCCCCTGGATTGAGTCAAATGTAAAAATCCATGCATGTGTGAGGAGCTGTCAGCATGGGCCTGTAATGACGGATGGCTCCTACTGCCTCTTGCAGCGACTGGTGATAAAAAGTCAAATTATGAGCAGTGGGGAGCGACAGGAGGGAGCGGGGGGAGAGGAGACAAGACAAAAAGAAGTGGACCAGATCCGTCAAACGATAAGTGTAATCAGTCAATGTGTGGGAGCGTTTCAGACGACAGAAAGTGCTTCCTCGTCGGTGCAGTTTGGAGTCAGAGGTCATGGAGGGGTCAAGAGCACGACCCCTGACCTCCTGCTCGAGGAGACTGACACACGACTGCTCATATTGATTCAACATTCATGGTTTACTCATGTTATTAATGTGTCTATTGGACATGACTGGTTTACAATTGCATTGATTTTAAATGTCACCTTTAATCTTTGGTTAGAGAATATTTACCAGGGATTAGTAGAAGTAGAATGCTTGTTTACACTGGTCCACAGCCCAGATAAATAGACCAGGACAGGTGGGGCATCCAGCTGAAAAGTGGGGCATCCGGCTGAAAGCTTATGCCACATAAAGATACAAAATATGATATCAGTCAAAAGGTGGCAGCAGCGTTTACGAAAAGGAAAGAAATATGAAACAGCCCCAACTTACATTTGGGTCACAGACTGTTTTTATGATTTACTGACGGTAATAGTTTTGGTCTCGGAAACAAATGTCACCTGATAATTATTTGGAGTATTATTGTTCAAAATATGTGGCTCGTGTGCCCCGTTGTAGAACACAGGGCTGAACCATTTGGGAAAATTGTGAAATTGCGATTTGCAAGCATCACAATTGAGATTAGATTTGCAATTTATGTTTGAATAATAGGAATCTGTTCAAAGTTGACATTTTAGTTTGCTAGTTAGTTTGTCTGCCATTTGTAGTTTAAAAAACACTTTAAAAACATGTGCAAAAAGCTCTGTGTGAACAGTAAAACGTGTCCAGGAGAACTGACATTATAGTGCTTAAAAAAAACTGCAACCCTTGCCATTTGCTAATTGTGTCCATTCAAATTTCGATTTGATTGTGATTAATCTGGCAAATCTTCATGGACACATGGACTGGTCCCAAAGTAGAACAGGACCAAATCAAGTCCACATTTGGACGAAACTGGGCTCAAACCAGGACCAACAAAGACAAGTGTTAACACGCCGAATGTTTACATTATTGTACATCAAATTATTCGTTGACATAATAGAGCTTAGGTTGGATTGTAAAAAAACAACAACCTGTTACCACGGAAATCTGCCATGTTTGTTGCGTCTATAGAGATACATCAGCCAAAAAAATATCAAAAAGTAAACAGAAGAGCCATGGAACAACCTGATAAACAGCTCAGTCACAACAGGTAAATACATGTATCACTCTGTAGTGTCTGAAGTTTTAATGCTAAGTTCAGTTTTAGTATCTGAAAATCTCCACTGGTTTAACACTAGGCTGTGATGTGTGACGACACAATCCCGAGCTCTATAATGATGAGCAAATAGTGACAATATAAGTTATCTGGAACCTAGTTTGGTTTGTAAATGATAATGTACATTAACTATACAATTTTCCACTTCTATCTTGGTTCACCCAAAAAGCCATCTTTCCCTTCCTTCTTGGTGTTGTGGGAGTCAGACTGACCCCTGGTGACCCGCTTCGTGCCTGACCCACTGCGAGGTGTGAACTCCTGTCCCCCGCTGACAGAGACTCCCGATCATCTTTATAGAGCCTGTCCCACACTGTTTATGACTCGGCAGTTTAATTAGAGCAGAGCAGGACTGCAGAGGTGAGAGCCCCACAGAGGCAGCTCCACATCAAAGAGAGGAATGTGTGCGTTTACTGTTTGTATCCACACTAATCATACAACAATGACTCTGACTCTGATCCTGACATGTCTCAAATCATTTAGCTGATTAGAATCACCTTATGTGCAATTGTAAAGATCAGATTTATTATGAGGATTCAAATATGTGCAGAGATCTTTTGCTATATTTTGCCACATTAACATTTTTGTCTAAGTCTAAGATTAAAAAAAACAAAGATTAACTTCATAGTTACACACAAAATCTTAGGCCAAGTCAGAAAAAACTAAGAGAACAAAAATCAATGACATTTTGATTACATTTTATTATGCCTTATTAAAAACAAATAATTTCCTGATAACGACAGTCAGACAATATTATTTAATTATCACAAAACATGTGAAATGTCTGTAAAATGAATCAAAAAAGTGCCAGAAATATCATTTAATACACTAGTTTTATTCAATTGATTTGCTCTTTTTGTAGCATTATTCACAATAAACGATATACTCGATATTCAAATGTTGCATATCTTCAAAACAACACTCACGAAATCATCTAAATTTCAATATATTGTCTACCATAGAAGTTTCAGTGCTAATTTCCTGAACATAGACAACACTTTAATCATTGCCATTTAACACAAACTGTACTGTACTCCTCCAAAGTCTGAACTCTGCTCCAAACATACAAACATACAAACAAACAAACAAACAAACAAACAAACAAACAAACATACAAACAGACTTATTATTTCACCCACTGAGGGTTGGCTCTGGATTTAAAACACTCAATCTTGAGTGCGCTGCTTTAACAAGAATCATTTAATTCAGCAGCATCACCTGAGTGTTGGCATGAAGCATTACAGCAGCAGGAACAGACGAGTTTCGATTTCTTTTTTCTTATCTTTTGAATCTGAGCTGTTTCACTCCAAGTAACTGACTGTTCAGAGGAATGCTGACCACATCCACTGAGGACTGCGTTTACGATGTTTGTGTTAGTACAAAAGTCTAATGAAGCTTTTGCCGCTGCAGCTGGGTTTAGTCACTGGGAAAGGCTCCTGATTTATGACCTCGAAGTCGCTCTAAAACCTGCAGAAACCACCGGTAACGTTTGGTCCAGTGTGAATTAATGCAAAAGAATTGACAGATTACAGCTGCGGCGGCGGTGCAAGGATACTGTATGTGCTGGGGTGAGATTTTTCTGGTTACAGGTTGGGCGATTACTCCACGAATTAGACGTTAATGATTAAGCGGCGCAAATTGAAAGAAATAGGGGGGTGTTTTATTCTCTGTCTCGCTTGGTAAGATTTCATTTCCTTTTTCATTAGTTTTGCCTTTTGATGTACGCTCCACGGACCCTCGTAAAAGTGTGTGGGATGTACGAATGCACCTGGGAGCAACGCGTCTAAAGTGATGTTTGTTTCTCTCTAAAAGATCCGCTGTAGATAAACCTTGTGCAGGCTCTCTGTCCCAGGTCAACGCCACACAATGCTGCATCGACAATATTCAAATACACCAATTATTAAAAAGTCAATTTGGGGGTCCTTTGCGCTTGTTTCGGCGCGCATCGTGAAGTCAAGCAGCTCTGACATATTAAAATCAGCCAACCTTACATTGCCAGCGAAACAGCAGAAGTATCACCACGCAGTAACTCAAGGCCAAAAGAGGTAGTTTATTTTTTATCACGGGCAAAGGCGCCAAATCATGTTGGTATGAAGTGGGCTATATAAATGCAAATTGTATTGGAGAGCTATTAGGCCTGGAAAGGGTTTGTATGTAAATGCCCCAAAGGATCACAGTGGAGCAGTTGGTCTGTTAAGATTAGTGCAGTTTGTATCGCGGGAGATAAACCAGGGGGAAAAAAGGGAAAAAATGCAATTGCCTTGTGGAAAATGTGTGGCGAACAAGGTGAGGTGTTTAGAAATTGGATCATTGTTGCGATTATATGGAGTTGTTTTGAGTGTGGGACTAAAGACTAAATTAGATGTAGGTGGTCGTTTTGGCTCCCTGAAGATGACGGAATAACTTTTGTCTGTTAGAGACAAAACAAAGATGTGTCTGCCAATACGTTTCATCGTGATTGTGTCAAAGCATGTTCCGAGACGTTTTACATGTCAGCTAAACTTTAAAACTCGCAATAGATTAGGCTATAACAACAAAGAAACAAATCATCAAACCTGATTGTGCAGCCAATTAAAGAAATCCTGAGCCATTATTGCTGTGTGGGTGCATGTGACGCAAGGGTGACCTCTAGCGGTGGCCAGAGGAAACTCACACAAAACAGTCCGAAAGAGAATCAGCAGACGTCATTACTAGTTGTATGAAATAGATGTAATGTGTACAAATATATTTACAGTATAGACACACTTAAAAAAAAAAAAGTGGGCCAATAGATCCAAAACAAGTAATTCAAACAAATACAAAACAAATATATATTTTCCGCTTTCTTGCTAATTTCTTCTGTTTTTATGTTCGTACAAACCCAGGTCATACCATCCTGAAACAAGAACAAAATACAAATAATCACAATTACTTTTATTCAGACCCAAGAAGAAATTACTCTCATTTCAGAACTTAGCCAACTACCAGAAGAAATAAATGTGTGTGTGTGTGTGTATATATATATATATATATATATATATATATATATATATATATATATATATATATATATATATATATATATATATATATATATATATATATATATATTATATATATATAATATATATATATATATATTATATATAAACTTATAAAATAGGCTTAATAAAACTCAAATATACATACAGTGTATAATAATTGGTAAACAACTTAAAAATTTGCAAGTTCACCCATTTAAAAATAAGGTAGATAAGGGAGGTTTGTAATCTTCATCATAGCGAGACATCAAGCGTGAGAGACAGAATGTTAAAAAATAAAATCCAGGAAATCACATTGCATGATTTTGAAACAATTTATTTGTGAAAATGGGTGGCCAATAATGGGTGGCCCTCACAGACCAGTCACTTGATCTTTAAGAAATATGATTCGGCCTCCACTCGTTAACAGTATGAATGGCACTTCTTTGAACTGATTAGATGCATAAGAGACCCCTGCACACACCTTCAAACTGTCAGACTCCAGTCTTCACCATGACCAAGACCAGAGAGCTTCCCAAAGACCCCAGAGATAAAATTGTACAACTGTGAGAAAGGATCAACAGTTGGAAACATTATTATATATATATCACTGACAATCTCCCTCTGAGTGGGGCTCCATGCAAGATCTCACCTTGTGCGGTTCAAATGATCCTGAGAACAGTGAGGAATCAGCCCAGAACGACACGGCGGAACTGGTCAACTGAAGACAGCTGGGACCACCGTCACAAAGACAACAATAAGTAACACATGACGTCGTCATGAGGTGAAATCCTGCATTGCCCGAAAGGTTCCCCGACTACACAAAAATCATGTAAAAGACCGTCTGAAATTTGCTGAAGACCATCTGGACGATCCAGAGGAGGATTGGGAGAATGTGATGTGGTCAAATGACACCAAAATTAAACTGTTTGGTTTCAACACCACTCGCCAAACACCAGACCTACTGTGAAGCACAGGGGTGGAAACATCATGCTTTGGGGATGCTTTTTTGCAAAAGGGACAGGAAGACTGGTCTGTATCAATGGCTGTATCAAAGATGAATGGGCCATGTATTGTGACATTTTGGGTAAAAACCTCCTTCCCTCGGTCAGAGAATTGAAGATGAAACGTGGCTGGGTCTTCAAGCATAATGATCCAAAGCACACAGCCAGGAAAACCAAGGAGTGGCTCCGTAAAAAGCATATCAAGGTTCTGGAGTGACTTAGCCAGTCTCCAGAACTCAAGCCAATCGAAAACCTGTTGAGGGAGTTGAAACTCCATGTTGCCAAGCGACAGCCCTCAAACATCACAGCTCTAGAGAAGATCTCTGCAGGAACCGTTTGACCTCTGTCATTGCCAACCAAGGCTACATTACAAAGTATTAAAAGTAACTTTTGCTGGCTGCCCAATACTTATTGGCCACCCATTTTCATGAATAAATTGTTTTAAAAATCATGCGATGTGATTTCCTGTATTATTTTTTACATTCCGTCTTTCACGCTTGATGTGTACCTATGATGAAAATTAGAAAGCTCTTATCGTTTTAAACGGGTGAACTTGCACATTTTTATTGGCCCCACTGTAGGTATGTACATTTTTACAAGTGAGATAAATGAACTGAATGTCACACATGGACTCTACAAAGAGAAGTGAGAGTTTAGCAGTTTGATGGCGACAGCAGGAATGATTTCCCGTGTCTCAGTGGGGCAATGTGGTCTTAAAAGTCTACAGCAGCATATTTCATCCTCCACATAATCTATGCTTTGTTTATATTTGTCATCGTCTTATACATTATCAGAGCTATGTTGACAGTGTAGAGGAGACAAAGTGTATCTTGTACCTGGAGTCCTTCAGCTGTTTAATGCTGAGCAGGCCTGGATCTGCCACATGCGATTACGAATTGTGTGGAGATGAAGACACTCTGCCAGCTCGGCTGCTGAGGAGGCTGTCATCAAGTCCTGCTTGTTGGCGAAGATTAACAGTGGCACTGCAACAAGTTTATCCTCCTCCAACAACTCAGACAGAAGCTGGGAGAATAGCACAAAAGTGGAATCATCAATTTGTCATGACAAAACGACAGTGGCCCAATTCAAATGTCTCACCAAACTCTTCTCCCCAAGTTGTATCCTGTCTGAGCTGTCAATGACACATCTGCAAACAGAAACAATATGAACTAATTTCTAAGAACTAGCTTATGGCAAAATAAAAGGATAATTCTGTCTGCACACAAACAGATTGTACCAGCACGTCTACATTTTCAAAATAATTGTTCCAGTGCGGGCGGATTCTCCTTTGGCCTCCAATGCCCCAAACCTTTAACCTAAATCCTGATGACTGGACACTTTTTATGTTGAAGCCCTTGTAAAAGAAGATACACATTATTTCCAGTAATGAGACTTGTCTTTTATGTTTATACTTACTTGTGTGTGGGCGTTTTTGCAAAGTTGTCTTTCCAGATTTATCCAAACCTAGAAACAGTGAGTTCACCTCTTGTTCTGGAGACTCAGTAAAATGTAAAACGGATAGTAAGCCCTGTCAGGATGAGAACACAATTTAGGGATTGCCCTCTCACAATTTCCAACAAGACTGTTTATTTTCAAACTAAATTAGCATCAGGATCAGGGTGTGAAAGTTCCTCCAGTGATTCAGAGACAGCTGACATATCAGGCAGGCCTATGAGATTACAGTATAAGCAGCGCAACAGAAATCAAGTAGGATTTAGGCTACCAGTTAGCCTCTTAATCTGATTTAATGTATTACTCCAAACTCTAAACTCCAGACCAAGATAAACCGTGTTCCAGAAAATGTCTGCACACATGTTGCCTTATTACTAATATGAATGTAGCCTACTGGGCTACTTACAGTAGGCTACTAAATGTGGTATCATACTCCAATTATTATCATGTTACACAACAAAACGAGGCAGTCTTCTGTTACTGTTAAGTGGCAGTTGTTTAGGTATAATTTGCACTAAATGTTGTGTCTAAGTGTGTGTTTAAGATCCAGAGAGGCCTGACCCTGCACAGGTCCCAACTCTCCCAGAGTGTGACTCTTTTCTACACTACAGTAAGGTGATAAAAAGGACTGATAATATGAGATAAATCCTGCAGTTTGTCTAAGAGTCTTAAACTCACCGTGCTGCTGTGGTGGTGCTTGACCTGACTGGAAACTGCTGCTCCAGGATTTGAACCATAACAGCTGTCAACGGTTGCCGTGGAGACCGTGACGTCGGCGTAAACAACGTAGAGACGTTTTGACATTTTTGCCGACATAATAGTTTGCCTTAAATGTAATAATAAGATGATTGCATATTGTTAAAGACCTTTTTAGAAAAGTTAAAATCCATAATGTACGGAGCTTTTCTGTTGTATATCCGTAGGTTTTCAGAATGAGACACACTATGACCGTTGCCATACAATTGACAAAATATATCTCTTTCGAATGGAAAAAGCTCTCAATATGTTCTTCTTCGGTGGTGTTTTATGGTTGGTATCCATAGTGTTACATTACTGCCATTCTCAGACTATATTATTTAAACTTGCATATAACAGAAAGAATCCTCTATTAATTTAGGATGCATCAGCACGTCTAAAAACAGTGCAGCTCTTTGATGATGACGGCCAAAGCGCTTTGTTGTTTTGCTCATAACAGCTGGTAAACAGCGCCCCCACCCGCTTAAACCTTTACCTTTCTCATTACTCACCGCCTTTCCAGGAGCTAGAAAAACAAGAAGGAAC
This sequence comes from Chaenogobius annularis, assembly GCA_015082035.1. Lineage (NCBI taxonomy): Eukaryota > Metazoa > Chordata > Actinopteri > Gobiiformes > Gobiidae > Chaenogobius > Chaenogobius annularis. Next base: position 10,276 of record BJKM01000035.1, read on the forward strand.
AGAATCGGGCTCTGCTTTCATCTCAAGAAGTATTTATTTCACCGAGTACTATCTATATGATTCCCGTCGTGTTCGAGGCTGTAAACCCAGAGAGATGCCGCAGAAAACACTGGGATCCTTTGTAGGTCTGCTTTCTGCCGGGGCCTGTCTGGCGCAGGTAAGCCGCCTGTGGGGCTCTCAGGGGCGGCGGGATTTACACGCAAACACGGGGACTCTGCGTTGAGCCGAGGCCTTGTTCTTTCTAGTCTCCTCCACAAAGGAAAGAGGCACCGCTCGTTAATGTTATTGTTATTAACGCCGGCTGATGGGACTTATATGTGGATTATTTACAAAGGGGAAAGGAAAACTAATCAGGCAAAAGGGTTCCTCGGTTAACCTAGTTTTAAATAATATGGCATTGCTCTAGCTAACAGGGACATCCGGCAAGTGTTATTCACAGTGGCTGCAATCCAGGCTAGAGCCAGTACAACAGCTAAACTAAACTAAACTAAACTTAAATGAATTGTGCTGTCATTTGAAGAAAACACCAAGGCGATGCTCATAACTTTGTTTTTGCTGCTCTACAGATGACGCACCTTTCATACAACACATTTAATACATATGAAGCAGATTCTACTATGACGTGGTATATTGATATATAGTAATTCTCCAATTCAAGGGGAACGCCAATAACATTAGATTTATAAATTCTGTTTTAAGAGTATGAAAACAACTATAGGCTTCTGTGCTGAGTGAAGTTGTTGAAAAGTCTAAGATTAAACGATGTAAATGTTTAGTTTGTCCTCGTTTCTTAAACTTGGTGCTTCAATGTCCTGTTTTTTCCTCTAGGCAAAGGAGTTTTGTTTTGGGGTAAATAATGAGCAATATCGCTGTGAGATGGGTTACTGCTGTGGGGAAACCGAATGCTGCACCTACTACTATGAACTTTGGTGTGAGTATTTGCTCGCCTTTGCCATAATTGGGGTGCTGTGTTATTTCCCAATTGTCTAGGAAGCATAATTAAGATTGAGCGTGTTGTCACAATACTTGTATTTCAAACTCTATTCCAACACTAAGGAATAGGCTAAGTACTGATTTGGATAAATCATAAAGATAAATTTATAGACACAATAACAGTACTTTCTATATGTTACCATGGTCCCATATTAGTCTTGATAAAGCTTAAGATCAGTCTAAATCTGTTTTTCTTTTCTTTTTTAAAAAATTTACCTGCTCATTTTGTTTTGATACTTGTCTTATCTGATTTTTGAAACTTTTGACCACCCTAGTGTATATTAGTGATGTTATTCATTGGTTTCTGCTTCATGTTTATCTGTAATACTATGAGGACTTTTTGCCCATTTCAAATGTATAATGCATCGGCGGTCCACTGTTGTGAACAAGCTGGTCTCCTGTAGGGTTCTGGCTGGTTTGGACCCTGATTATCATGCTCAGCTGCTGCTGTGCCTACCGCCACAGAAGAGTCAAGATGCGTTTGCAGCAAGAGCAGCGTCAACGTGAAATCAGCCTGATGGCCTACCAGGGTGCCTCCAGCTCCTTTATTTCTCCTCCCCCACTTAATTTGAGTGAGTGTCTGTGCATTTTTGTACTATTATTGAAACTTTAATGTCAAATGACAAAAGGATGTTTAGACATTTAGTTGGTGGTACAGGTGGGCAATATTTCGAAATTTAGAAGAAAATCTACCAAAAAGCTGATTAAAAAAAAATAATTAAATGAGATGTTGTAAAGGAGTGTTCCATTGTAGAAAAATATTCAGTTGTAGTCATCTGGGCTAAAACTTACAAAAGGAGTCTCTCCCACCTTTATCAGGAGGTCCCGCGCTGTGGGCAGGGCTTACACAGAGGAGGATGTAAAATTGAGTTCCCAGACTCGAATCACAGATTGAGAATGACTCTTGGATGAGAGTCGAAACGTTTTGTTTTTCTAAAACCAGTCCAGATGACTACAATTGAATCTTTTTCTACAAGAGATGTTGTAAACTTTCAAATAAGGGTATAAGGGGATATTTCTGCACTTTTATGATTCACTTTACAAACAGTTCACATTTGCCTTGTAATGAAACATCAACTAATACAGTTAAAGACCCATTTTAACACATTTCTGTATTGTACAATATTGTTTGACTATCATTATCTACTCCAAAGAAAATGATCCACAATCATTATTTCCGATATCGCCCACCTGTTGTAGTCTAGTTTTGTATGCCCTCTTGTAACAAAAGAGACTAAAGAAAACAGATATTTCAAAATGTATTGCTTTGGACATTTTCCTAGGGTTTTGGAATGACTGCAAACTTCCTGACTATGAAGAAGTGGTAGGCCACCCGCCGACACCTCCGCCTCCGTATTCAGAGAACCCTCCGGATGATGCTCAGGTGGCTTCTCCGCAGTCGCAGGTAAACTCTGAAGTTGTGGCCCCGGAGAGCACTGATGCCTCAGCCGCTGCTTCAGAACCGGGGGCAGCGTCCACGCCAGTCCAAGCACAGCGTCTGCCTGTGGACAGTGGAGCCGCGGAGGAAGATGAGGAGCTGAACACTCGTCGTCGTCACGTTACTGGGGATTCGGGGATCGAGGTATGCGTGTGTCAAGTGGACGCCGATGAGGAGGACAGTGATGAAGAGCACCGCATGTGTATGGCGACAGGTGGGGACTACTGCTCCACCCGACAGCAGCAGCCTTTTATACAGAAAGGTCTTACCGCCGAGGTGCCAGGCCAGAATACAAGCACCAGCTCTGCCGATCACATGGTGTGACAAGGTTTCACCCACTGACCAGCATATTGATGCAGCTTTATGGTTATGTAGATGGAACAAGCTGCACCCGCCATCATTACCACAGAGAATGTTTTTTTTTTTCTTTGTCTCCAACACATGAACATTAGAGTTATGATTATGGATATTAAGTTTTAAAGAAGACAAAAAGATGAGGGAAACATTTTCTTTCAATATATTGTTTTGCCTTTGATGTGAAATTGTTCAAGGCAATTGATGATCCAACGGCTTTTTTTGGATTCATTGACACTATTGACACTTTTGAAACTAAAGGAATACTGACCCTTTTTTTGCGCCCTCCCTCTCCTTTTAAAAATAGCGTCGTCATTTCAGTGACGTTTCAGTAAATGTCTTGCTCCTCCTGGCTTGAAACATTTCTATCCAGCAAGCAGCCTGACATTTTCTCAGTTAATACTGCCTGCTTGTAAGCTTGTCAAATTGGTCAACACCATTTCTCCCTACTTTCTTCCCCAAGTTATCAAAGGGAGTCCTTAAGAAAGATGAAACAAAGAAACAAGAGCCTTGTTGTCAGACTTTGCTTTGAGAGCGTACAGTTTGTGTGGCCTGTGGAATCTGGGGCACAGCTGCATGGTGATGTCAGCTCTGAGCTCAGGGTAACCAGCATCTGGTGTGAAGCCCATTGGGACGTCCAACATGGAGCCAGTCCAGCTACCCCACATAGTGCAGAAAACTTGAATCTAGTCAATTTGTCTTTATTTTAGTATCTGAAAGTTTGTAGTTTTTTTTCAATTTTTTTTTATACAAGACTTTCTCACATTGGACATGTGTTCAACAATGAGCATGAATGTTTGAGTGCTTTGGTTAAATCATTTATGGATGTGATGCATGGAACCTCCTGCAGTGTGTCAACGTGTCATGAAAAATTGTCAAAGATGAGCGGGCACAGCAAGCCACCTAAATCGAATCAATAAAAGGCCTTGTGGTGGCTATGCTATGATGGTTGATTTGTGCTGCCAGCTGCATCAAAGTGAGCTGTGTCTTCTGCACATCAGTTGCTAGAACGTTTAAAGAACGTTTTATACACAACCAACTGTGCTTTAGTAAATGTCACAGATCATTTTTGTTTCTTGAGTTGCTGATGTCAAAATGGATTTTAGAGTTGTGGTCTGACACGTACACTGCTTTTTCGCACTAGTTCATCCTCTGATAAATGCACGCTTGGGTTTCTCGGGCCCTTTTTGAGAATTTAATTTAACCGGCTCCAGACCATCGGTGCTTTGTGAGGTCAAGTCTGTTTTGGGCCTAGCGGCAGGTTTTTATTTAATAGCTGCAAGCCTGTTGCTACCTTATTTGTTGTTTTTCAAATGTATGATGTATATATTCAACATCCGAAAAAAACACATTTCCTTTATTAGGATTATGCAGATGGGGTCGCAGCATTTGTAAAACTGTTTGATTGTCGACCGTTGTGCTATCGTCTGCATACAAATTGTGTATTTCCACAAAACCACTAAATAGTTTTTTTTTTTGTATTTGTGTAATTCTACAATATTTTTTTTTTTATTCTAGTTGCATAACAAGCTACTTATGGCAATAATAAGCATTTTATGCTTCTGTGTGGAATTCTGAGAAGTAGTAAGCCTGTTGGCAAGAATCTCACTTCTACAAAGTGTTTTCCTCTAAATCGCTCAGTAAGATGACGAGATGGACACAAATCGAGCAGAATAAAGACAAATGCCTTAATCACACAACTCCAACATGAACAGTTTTTTTGTCTCATTGTGTTTTCCTTTTGTAATCAGTAATTGTACAGAGATGTCGTTTTCTATTGAAGGTGAAATGCTTGCTTTTCTTGCTTGTGGGGGAAAGGATGTGGCTTCAAACATTTACCACCCACAAGATTTAAAGCGTCACTTGTTTTTCAGGAAGCTGAAATTGAAATGAGACGCAACTGTATTCTTGGTCTTGGGTAGATGTTCTAGAATTTTGTTACTTTGTATGGAATGGATATTTGATTATTTTTTCCAACTTCAGCATGTTAAAATGGAAAGAATAATTTCTCAGCATCTTGTCGTGCTTTTTTATGTAATAAGATTCCAACAAATCGATGTGTGTGTGGCACTGGAGCTAAATACTTACTCTTGAGTGCATAGTAGAAATGTACATGTTTACCCAGAACAAGGGCTATAACATCCACCTGTTTACCCACTCATTATTTTCATGTCTGTTTTATTCAAACGCTGCCAGAGATTGACTGTATGGTCCCCAAGTTCGTACATATCTCTTCAGTGTCTTCAACTCTTTTTTTGTTTCATTGGATTTTTTTTTACCAAAACCAGAGTTCCTATGAAGATGTATTCCTCACAAAGCGTTTAGTTTCTACACTGTCCCATCTTTGTTCCCACCAGCGTGCCCTTTTCATGGGCATGTCCTGTTTTCCCATGCTCAGGGTTATTCAAAAGGACTGCGTGAGTTGTGATCGTGATAAGCCAAAGGAGATCTGTCATAGTCTGGATCTGTAAACATGTGTAGATCTGTCATAGTCTGGATCTGTAAACATGTGTAGATCTGTCATAGTTTGGATCTGTAAACATGTTGCATCTTTCACCTTTCCTTACGCTAGGCTATGCAAAAACATAACATGACTGTTATATGTGTTCCTGTGGGTACCTGTACTAGCAAAATAAACCTTGTACTTGTGGCACTGCACAGTACTGTAGTCTACTTAGTTGTGTATGTGAGCAAAGTGTAAGGAGTTGTGTGTATTCTTGGAGGTTTATGTGGCTGCAGTTTCTATATTTTTACCATGAGAATTTCTTTTCATTTACCATCATCATAAAGGCATGTTTGTATTCAGGTTGTTAGATTTAGAGGCCGTGTAAAGATTGTGATTTAGTTAACTTACATGGTGTCCTGTGTGCAGGCATTTGGCACTCATTGAGTTTGAATGTGTGTTATAACTAGTTCAACAGAATGAATATATAACTGTTGCTGTTAATCATCAGTTATCTGTCATATTCCATCACTAATACATTGTATGTATATTATACATTTGAATGACCTTGACCTGGAACACAGACGGCATGTGTTAAGTCCCAATGTTGCTTGAATTATAACACAATCTAATACCGGTATTTTTATTTTTTATACTCCGCATTTCTAATGATACACGTGCCATGTTTTTGTTTCCTAAAATGAAATGCCCTGGGCTAAAGTGGCAGGAAGACCGTTCTCAAATCCACAAACAAGTCTAAAATAGTAAAGTTGGAAACGCACTGAATAAGATAAGACCGGCTTTGTCGTAAGTACGTCTGCTGTGTACTCTTTAGGTCATCATTTGTATTATATTTTTTTAATAAAAACCTTGACTTTTAAATGCCTACTTTTGCACTTTCTTTAAAGAAAACATCTTTTCTAATTAATGACTCTAGTGTTTATACAATGGAGACATTATGCTAAATCAGCGTCACGACTATTAAATTGATTATGAATTTGTTATCCTTCATTTTTGGCGTAGTAAAACACTAAATGAAATGTACTGCTTGCTACAGAGAAATATCACCATCACAGCAGAGGAACACATGCAGTTTTGAACAGGAAGTCTATGGCCTGTTTTTCATCAAATTGTGGTTAACACCAAACACGATCTACACAGGTGATATTACTAATGAGTAGTAATAAAGGAGGTCTTTGAAAAAACTGTTCGTAAATGTAATTATATTGAGGTAAAGACAAGAGGCTGAACAGACACTAATCCGTCATGTATAATAAATAATATAAATATATAAAGAATTAAATAGTTGAGAGAAATATATCAAATTCTATGAATTAAAATCCATCTCATACCCCTACATGCATTTCTACATTATTGTGTGTGGGGCTCAAGCAGGCATTTTTTCAATCATACAACATCAGGTAAAAGATGTTTTAAATTGCACACATTTGCAACAGCAGGCCGAAAATGGTAAGGCTGGGCCGGTGTGCGTCAGGCGGGAGAGTGGAGTCCCCAGCATCACTTTCTTCAGTCCAGAGGCAAACTGCTGAATGACCTTCAGCAGGATAAATCATGTCTAGTCCTCATCTGGACCAACGTTTTTTTCCAAAGTGTTCTCGTGGACCACAGAGCCTCTGTCGTGGGTCAATAGAAGCGCTTGCGTCTGGTCTCATTCCAGTGACTATAGACCACTAATCCAATAACAATGAGAAAAATACAACCCAGCATGGAGAAAAGCACGGTGAAAAAAATGGCGATGCTGCTCATCCCCTCTTCATACTCAATCACTGAAAAAAATAAGTATTTTAATTTCAAACCTATAGAATTACAGTGACAATAATGACACTTACATCTGAGTAGTTCTATGTTATCTACACTTGGTACAGTTATGTCCTCTTCATCGTCCTGAGTTTTTTGACTGAGCACTGTGATTTGATACAGCTTCATGGAAATTATGTCATGATTATCTATGAGGTTAAAGGTCAAATTAGTTCACA
>BJKM01000035.1:20000-65000 GCA_015082035.1 Chaenogobius annularis
CTATATATTTCGTTCTCTGGTTTCAGAATTTAGAGCAATAAATATGGTATTTTGACAGCATTAGATCAGGTGTAACTGTAGCTGTATTTATTTATTTTTTACCACCAATGTTTTCCTCAAAAACACCAAAGAGGGCATGCATTGTATCAAGTTGTTGGTTTATATCAGGGCTATTCAACTTAAGGCCCGGGGGCCAGATCAGGCCCGCCAGACGATGTGATCCGGCCCGCAACCCATTTTACAAATATTATTATTATAGATTTTTTTTCTTGTTTGCTGGTTTTTCTGGTTTATTTAATTCGGCTTTAGACCTTGTTTGGACCCGTTTTAGACCTGGTTTGATTCTGGGTTGGTCTTGGGTTCCGACCTGGTAGCCTATCCGGCCCAGAGGCCACGGCCCCCGAGAAATCTGGCCCCCGAGAAATCTGACCCTCGGGAAAATTAAATTGAATAGCCCTGGTTTATATCAAGCTCTCTGGAGAAACAAGACCTGCGCAGGTCCAACCGGTGTCAATCGACGTTGGAGTTTCCTCGTTTAACCCTATTGGTCTGCACGAGGCAGCTGGTGGTCGTGTTTTCTACGCTCTCGTTGGACACTTCAACTCTCTTCGTTCATCTGAACGATGGCGCAGCTAAACTTGAACGCGCGTATCGTTAGAGACCTGCAACAACGTCAGTTTGCCGCTGGAGCGCGCTGGAGCATCAGGACCAAAATCAGGGCCAGGACCAGCCCGAGGGCAGTAACGCCTCCTTCACGGTCGCTTCTGACTGTACACATTTTCAACACTACTCACACGTATTGTAAAATAGCATCAGGGAATGGAGTAAAGGAACCATGGATTCCACCGAAAGAAAATCACCCAAAACAGTCGATATCTACCGGGACACATGGGTTCGCTTCCTGGGTAAGGAATCATGTGTCTGCAGTGTGTTATGTCGTGTAATTTTGAGGAAGTCCTTTTACCCTTGGTCCATGAACAGCCCTGACTTGCTGCAGCGCTAGCTAAAGGCAACACAACTTTGTTAGCTCTGCCACGGAAAGGACTATATATATCAATTCAGACAGAAGTTAACAACGTTATGTTTGGGATTATGGGCACACATTTACACACACACAGAATGTGACAAAATCCTACTGTATCTTGTAAACATTCTGACTGATTGTCGTCGCCTCGGAAACTACCCTGAGCCCCCTTGGGGGGTCTCCTTGTGATACTCGCTTATTGATGCAAAGACAGAGTCATTTATCAATTCAGAACTAAATATGCTATCTTTTGAACGATCGAAAGTCTTATAAATATCAAATATAAACATGAAGCCACGAATAGAGTCATACTGGGGGACATACTGGGGGACATACTGGGGGACATACTGGGGGACATACTGGGGGACATACTGGGGGACATACTGGTGAGTTCTAAAACAGAATCCCTCACAGAGGGAACAGTATTCTACATTCAGAGCACACGTTTATTCTAAATTGATATATTTGCACAAAAATATTAGTTCTCAGGCGCGCGATGGACGAGCGGCACACACGGCTCTATGTGCAGCCGGCCACGGCGTCGTTGAGTTTGAATCCCGACTTTGAAAATTGACTATATGATTTCACTTTTTAAAAAGGCTATTGTTATTTGATTGCAGGTCTATTAACAAATGATAATCAGTGTTGAGAGTGTAAATCATTTTAAATATCTACATAAACAGCAGACTCACCTTTGAAGAGAACACAAACTTATCGAATCATTTTAGACACTTTAAATCAGGGACAGCGGAATTTGGCTACTTGGCTACAATCTGGTGTGGAACATCTTTGATTTTTTTGTTTACATTGTCCCCTCAAATGAAGACTAAACTAAGCTAAATTCTTACATTCTAGAAGGAGGTATAGATCAGCAAACAAATATATATTCAAGAACTCTTTATACAGAGGGCGAGGTCTCCGCTGATGTGTGTACTCTGTGTACTCTGTTACTTGAGCCGTGTTGTTTTATGTAGCAAGTAGTCTTTTAATACTTTGCATTATGAATTGTAGAGATATGTTTTTAATTGTTCGGTGAAACCGTATACCACATATTTTCCAGCCCTATTGTCAATACATTTTAATATCCAATTGCAACAGATTTATTTTCTTATCTCGTCAACTTGTCTACTACTCTCTTCATTCATATCAATATGTTTACTCGCAGGCTATGCCAATGAGGTTGGAGAGGCTTTCCGTGCCCTGGTCCCTGTGAGCCTGGTATGGGGCACTTATGTTGTTGCCACTACTTATGTTACTGCGGATGCAGTGGACAAAGGGAAGAAAGCAGCCAAGGCAAGTTCCTTCAACATATAGCTTACATTTTCAAAAATAATTCTTAACCAGGTGAAGACAGTGACACATGTCTGTTCTGTCCAGGATCATGGAGATAAACCAGGAAAGACGACCCGAGTGGCAGTGGCTGTTGTTGACACGTTCGTGTGGCAGGCCCTGGCCTCAGTCATCATCCCTGGCTTTACCATAAACCGTGTTTGTGCAGCATCACTGTATTTACTTGGTAAGACCACCAAATTGCCCTTGTCTGTCCGCAAATGGACCACTACGGCCATCGGACTGTCCACCATCCCCTTTATTATCACTCCGATAGACAGGTGAGTTCATTTCCTATTGTGTATCACGTCTTTTATGTTAAGTCATATTTTTACAGGCTCTTAAACACTTTAACATTTCCCTTGTTGCCTTTAGGTCCGTGGATTTGCTGCTAGATTCAAGCCTCAGAAAAGTCTATGGTGAAGGAGAGAAGCATGAGTAGCATTGCTCCACTGTGTGCTCCGTTGTTGAACACCGCTGAATTATACTATGCATTAAGTTTGTTTTTATAATTCTGCTTGAGTTCTCAGGGTATTCAGGGTTATCCTTGCCACAGCAATTTGTCACACAATTACAAATGTACTAATGTAAACAACGTTACTGCTCTATTCTGGATTTAGTTGTGTTTTCAGTCTGTTACCTGGTGTTTACTAAACTTCTTTTAAAGAAACATTAAGTCAAGGGAAAATAAATAATATTTTGTTACATCTTGTAAAGATCTAGAGATGTAAATAATAAGGAAAGCTTTGAGCTTCTCACTACAAGGGAAAATCACGTGTGATCCACTAGGTTCTGTGGTGTCACAGTTTATGGACTGTCTTTGTTGCATTTCAATACAAGTTTACAATACTGTGACAAACGTGACCTATTCTTTCTGGAAGTTTAACATTTAACTTTCAGACATTACAACGGATACCTCTTGCTTGTTTCAATATTTTCCTTTCTATTGTTTCTCTAGCTGTAAAGATGTCAAGATTATTTCTTTAACTATGCTGAAGCATTTTGGAAATCCTAGAAATTGGTTTTTACGAAAAAATAAAAATATTTAAAAATAAAATTAAACAAAGGGACAAGGATTAATTAAATGTATTAAAAATATAGTGAAAAGCATATTTAGAACTGATGTATGTAATACAGTTTAACTGAAAGGGTGTCATACTTTTATTTTGCCAAGTGTTTGGGAACTCACTCATGTTCTGTACATCTACTACTGTAATGAACACATCTTGATACTGATGTAAGAAATATTGTCTGATATAAATGTGACAACTGTTTGAGATACACGTAAAGATTTCAAATGTTCAAGCAGTTTGTGCGTGCCGAGTCTCTGGCTGAAAATTGAGACCACATAAAGCCATATAAATATGTTTTATGTTAAATACTTTATGTAATTATCATACTGCATATGTACAAATGGTATATTTGTGAATGCTGGGAAAAGGGTCATTTTCACTGTTTGTCATAAAAAATGAAAAATATATTTTGGTTTGTTTCCAAATAAATATATAAAACAATTGTTGACTTGGTTAGTTTTACTTATCTGTTTTGAACTCTCGTATTCACCTTCCTCTAAACATCTATATCAATGTCTGACTTGCAAATTGTATTTCAACAAATTATGTGAGTAATTGGTTTAACTGTCAGATTAAAGGGATTAAAATTGAGGGTGCAAACAGCAGCAGTGATTTGTGTTGATTGAGTGAGAGGAGCACAGCTGAGGCCAGTTCAGTGATGAAGAGGCTACATAAACTCAGACAGAGCTGACATGTGGAGGAGCAGCCATGTTCACCACTGGACTGGTCGTGTTGGCCCTTGTGGCGGTGTCATGTGGAGACACAGGTTGGTACAAGTATTGTGTTTTCAAGCTGTTGTATAAAACTGATATTTATAGGTCAATGCCTTTGGATCCCCTGTGGAGTCATTTTAACTTGATCTAAAGCGTAATATACTTATCACAATAGGAACATGTTAAGATCGCTTACTTTTTCACAACAAAGCTATTAAGTCAAATCCCTCACAGCTAAAGTCACTTGAAGTTGAATTAAACTAACCTGTCTTTTAATCTTTCGTCATTTAAAGGAAGGACATTGGAGGATGCTGACCAGGCTGATTCACTGAATAAACTCAAAGCCCTTGCAGCTGAACAAGTCCACGAGTGGCCAGAAAGCTACTCAGAAATGTTTGGTCTGCCTGAGGATGATGAAACTGCTTCACCTGAGCCACATGGTCCAAAAGAGAACTGTAAGCTTCACATTGGGTAAACCGTATAACCATGCCTTTTAATCCTCTGGGTTTGTGCTCTGTAGGTCATTCTGCTGTGTGGAGGGTGGTCCTGGTCTTGGCTGTGCTGCTACTGGCTGTGCTGGGGGTCATGGGCACAGTCTACTACCTGTGTGTTTGGAGAGGAGGCAGGGTGCACTATCAGCCACAGAAGGACGTCGCTACTTGAACCAGTCTAATGTGTTTAATATATTAAAGACCAATTACAACTCAGCTCTTGTGTTCTTCATCTGCAAAGAAAAACAGGACTTAAACCAGCATTTCATTACTCAAAACTCCACTAGAGGGCCTCAAAGCTTTGCTATGTAGCCTATGGAATCATGTGCAGTAATGGATAAGGTATGTTTTAATAAAATCTGTTTTGTGTCATTTAAATTCGGTTTTAAGATTATTGCCCTTTTGTGTATCGTAAATGCAGACGATTGTGTGGAAGTTGACAGCGAAACAAATTGATCTACTAGTGACAGGGATGCCACTTTTTTCATCCAGTCAGGTGCATTAAGATTCTTGGGATAAACCAGTCTGTTCCTTGTTGGTGCATGACCAGGAGTGAAAACACTACAAAGTGGGCAGAGCTTAAAGAAGTTGATTCTGTGTCATGGCGTCATATCAGTAGCAGAAGTAACTGAAACATGTTCCTGACTCCTGGTTCAGTCAAGTAAGGGCCATTTAATGGACAATTATAAAGCTTTTTAAAGTGGCCCATTTGGCCCCTGTTTAACATGTCCCTGTAGGTTTTTTAAAAATGGCACTTTAACGAGTCTAAAACGTTACTGTGGTCTCATGTGACATTGCATGAGATTTCCCTGTGACTTCACCAATTCCTGTTTACAGTGCTGCTTTCATTTCACACAGGTTTTTGTTTTGTTCCTGGCCTTCAAACACAATTCCTCTCATAAGGCTTCATCTCGATCAGAATTCTGGCAGAGAAGCAGTCCACAGCTAGAGTAATGTTTTAATTCAATGTCAAGCGTGCGAGCTCAGATCAAATCCACAAACATTTATAAGTCCCCCTTGAGCAATATCAGGTGGCATTAGGGGGCCCAAGGAGACAAAAAGCTGATGAATTGAATTAATCTCCCCTCCTGTGATGGATGGACCTGTTCACAGGGGGCTGGAAAATGGGAGCATTGTTCATCTGTCACTCCGATTGCCATGTCCCTCTATGATTTGTGCCTGGGCTGTGAAGGCCACAAGTGGCTAAGGCAGACCTCCTTCTCCTCATGCCTCGCACTGCCTGTTTCCCAGCATTCAGGCGCCTCCACCCCCTCAACCTTTCATGTTCATACAGCCATATGAAAAGAACAGGTTGGCTACTAAAGAAAGTGAGAACATGATAGGTTTATTCAACATTATTATGATTGTGAAAACATGCTTTCATTTATTCATTCATTCTTTATTTCTTAAATCTCTATAATGAATTGTCTATCTGTCCCCACAAAGCCCATAGTTGCCGGGATTGGCACCTTCCCCTCAAAATAAATACATGTTTTAGGTTATATCTATATCAGCAACTCTAAGTAAGACCATTGGAGCTGGATAAACATAAAACAATTAAATGGAAAAATATGACATACTGTACTTGATATGGTCAGTGTTTAATATTTGAACCAAAAACATTGTTTTCTTGAGACTTCATCACATCCTTGAGCAGTTAGAGGTTTGTGATACAGACCATAACTTTTCAGTTTCCATGGTTCCACTCAACTACAACTCTCCAGAGAAAAAAGCCTTCACTATACATCAGAAGACTTTCTTTTTTATTAGGGAGTAAACTTATTGAAGCCCGTTATCAGAGAAAATACTACTTGAGTCACATGAGAAACTGCTGTGCCAATACTTTGATAGAGTATGATGGGTTGATTCATATAATGACAGTTTTAGGTAAATTTAGTTAAGTCACATAGATCAGTGACCGAGCTTATTACTGACAGTTTCCAGTGTTTTTCTTTCATAAAAGACATGCGATAGACAATAGCCACACTCTCTATTCGGGAGAGCCTATGTTTGACAACATGAGGAGTGCAACTGGCACAAACCTGTGTTTTCCACTGTAGACTAAGGTTAATGTTATTCTGATGTCTTGGACTTGCTGGTTACCTACTCAAAGCATAAACAAAATAATTATATACAAATTTTATTCTGCAATTGACAATGATTTTATTACAGCACAACAGGGATTGCTCCCTTTCTCACACTCCTCCCTCAGCTCAAGTGCCTCTTCTCCAGCGTTCACAGACTATTTTAGAAGAAAGGGCCACTTTAAGGGCACTAACTGAAATGCTTAATGCTCAGTGGTCGATTTATTGAGGTCAGCACGAGGCTACGGTTTGCCAAATAGAGAAACGCTCCATGTTTGGATTGATTTTTGTGAATGATTTTATGCTTTGAGCAAAAGAGAAACAAAAGACAATCACGGAACATCAATTTAACCCAGGAAACAAATCCGTCACAGCAACATAAAAATGAAGGGCGGAGGGCAGGGCTCTAAATGAATGAAAATCAATGCAGGGCTCGGAAATGTGAAGACAAAGAGCCGGGAGAAGTGTAATATATACCATAATGCTGTGTAATTGTGATTGTGCGCGTGATGGAGCACCTCATTGTTCTCAAACGAGGGTATGTTTTGTTAATTACTGCACTGAAACTGAATTGGTGTTATACATTTAAGGTTTAGTAGTAAAGCTTTTTTAACTACCTATTAAATATGAACAGTATTTGCAGTATTTAATGTTTATAGTTTATTTAAAATGGTTTGAAGTTTCATACAACAATGTAACAGCTCTACATCTGAGCCTCCAGAATATTCAGTGTAATGTAAGGCATTTTACAGCCTAAAATAATAACAGTGGCTCAATTTGTATCCATCAAAGTTATACATTTGTTTAATCACCCATAAAAAAGTAAAACACAGACATTCATTAATGATTGTAGAAACAGCAACTGCAACTTTATCACAAAATATAATGCAATAGGAGAAATACATCACCAAACTCATCCCCGTCGTCCAATGCACATATATACATTTTCTCTAAAAAATTCCCACAAATCACTCCACTTCCCGGCAGATCTCGTTTGGTCAGGGCATCTCTTCTCACAAACGGTGATTCCTTTTTAGGCGCACTGTAAATGTGCTGGACACACTCCCTGCTCTCTGTCTCTCTTCGTGAAATGAATTAGGAGAACATGAAAACTGAGCACACCTTCACCAATACATTATTTATGAGGCTTCCAGTGAATTCTGTTCAGGTGGCATCGGGGAGTGCAGTCAAGCGGAAATGCAGGCCGGTCACTTAAAGCACACTATCTGTAATATTTCTACATGAGAGCACCTCGCCTGCACGGTCTCAGCTCTATATTCTGTGTTTAAGATATGCGATTCAGCTCCATAGTGGGTTTTAGACTAGGAAAGAGGGGATTAAAAGGCCTCGCTCTAACCTCCAGGGCGTTTGCAATCCTACATGCCTTTAAGCTACTATTTGCAATGTAAAATAAATCTATATTTTGTTTACAAGTGACGCATAAAATGAATAATAATCTCTTAGGACTCCTGTAGACTGAAAAGACACATTCAGCGTGCGCAAAGTTAACCCCTCAGAATGGTGTTGTGGATTTGATGAGGGGTGATTTTGTATATGTACTGTGAAGGTAAAACGGCGATGGATAAAGCATAAAACTGGTCGTGTGGACTTACCCAGAGTTCAAATTGGTGGAGAAATTTACCCTGCTCTTTAAGACACATTTCTTTGTGTTGACTTTTTACACAAGTTAGCTATGTTTTAATCTGTCGTGTTTGTATTTATATTTTCACTTATCTGTGTTGTTTTTTTCCTTTGGTCAGCTGGTGTTGTTATGTAAATGTGTTTGTTTTGTAAATTTGACACTGACATTGTGAAATATGAAAAAAACCATTGCAGTTTGTTCCATATAGGCTAGGGTTAGGGGCTCCGTATTGTGAAAGTGGTCATCAAATATAACCTCTACCTAAATCCTCATTTGTCCAGGAGTGGTCCGTGGTAGAAAAGGTTTCAAAGTGAGCGATATATTGATTTATCTCCATTTTCAATTACATTTATTCTTTTCAAAAACAAAGTAATAATAGCTTTCAAGTAATGATTTCATAAACATAAACTATACAGACTTTTAATCTGTGCCATTTAATACAAATAATATTTATATTTCTTCTGTTTTACTGACAGAGGATTGACCGTGGACCTCTCGATTCAAAAACCCCTCTCAAATAATTGACGATACGTTTTCGAAATAAATCAATAAATTTAGACTGCCCTCCAGAAGACATTCTGTAAACACGTCCAGGGCAAGCTTCAGGTTACCTTCAGATTGATAATGGCTTCTGGTGGGCCATTGTCCAGATGACTACATTTGAAACAGTTTCTTTTATGTGCCCAAGTGTCTGATCGCAAAAAGGGGAGAAGAACGCATAGTCTTAATGTTATGGAGGATGTGTTAATTACCCATTGTTTCAACAAGTACAAGGGTTTTACTGGCGCCTGTGTCAGGAGTGGATCAGCAAATTTGACAGCTTGACATCCTCCCAGAATCAGATAAAGTGCTGTATGATCCTCCATCTTCTGTTGTTATGGGATAACATCTAATTTCCCCATCTCTTGAGTCATCTCACAAAGACATCGGCTGCTCATCGTGAAATCAATATACCGCGGAAACACCATTAAAACTCAGTGCTCGAGCGAATCACTGCGGCTCAAGGCAGAACACGCAGACGCAGGGCTCAGAGAACTATGTGTCATCTCCATTAAGTTGATATAACCAGAGTGTAGTGTGTAATTAAAGAGCAGATCGGTGCCCAGAGATGCATTTCTGACACTACAAAAATATATGCAAATAAAATTAGGCCCCCGTGTGAGTTTAAATTATGCTGGTCGTAGTGGGGTCACAGGGGACTAGGCTCATGACCAATGTGAGTGCAGCGCCAAGCCAAGCCAGTCATTAAAACAATGAACATGGATCCAAGACACGACAAGTCACTCATTTTTCAGCTGTTTGTCTTTGAGCAAATCTGAACGATCTGGATGTCGGAAACCAAAAGCGAAGATCTTGACAACTGAATAGTCTTTCCAATGCTGTGTTGCTTTATTGTATTTATCATACGAACACTGTGAATGTGTCATCCACCTGTGAATCACTGCCATTTTGTCTGTCCCATTCTGTGTGCTGCACTGGCCATCATCATAGCCATACTTATTGTACACAAGGTTGTCTTCTTCTTCTACCTGCACAGTGTCTTAAATTTAAACATTTTATTAACTTATTTCTCTCATCATGTTTCTATTCTCCTGCAGTTGAAAGTCTCCATTATGGGACGTACATAAAGCTTATCTTATTCTTATGTCACTCTTATATCTCATATCTCATTACAGCATGCTTTCATTCTTGCTTAGGAAAGAATAGTGCATTAATTATGTCAATTTAATTTGTGACAAACACCCTGCTCTTACCCCTTTTCAAATACTGGAAGTGGTTGTGATTATGTGTATATATTGTCATTCTTTTGTTTCATAATTTGTAATCATCTATACACTTATGACACCATAAAGATAAAGATGAAACAATGTATAGCCTTGTTTGTCGAATGTAGATTTTTAATGTAGATTTTTAAATACCGGTTTTATTATAAGGTCAATGATTTACTTTCCAAAATAAAAAAAATATAAAAAGGGAACACCTGTATTAAAAGGCTAATTTTCGGAGTTTCAGAAACAACGGAAACGGCAGAGTCACATTTCAGGTCAGGTGAAGTATCAGGTGTGAGTTATGGTGAGCACACGTTCACTGACAGGCAGACAAACAGGTAGACAGTTTCCTTGTGGGAGAGGAAGACGGGCTGCGGCGGCCTGTTACAGCCCAACAATGGAGACTCGTGGACACTGTTGCTTTGGAGTCGTGATTTAAAGTCCTCTTCTTCTCTCTCTTCCTCTACCTCTCCCTCTCTCCCTCACTCGCTCTCTCTCTCTCTCTCCCTGGCGCTGCTATAATTTTCCTGGTGGAATGATGGATGAGGTGGTGTCAGCCCATGTTCATTATAATGCACACCATCTATTCTTCTCAGCCAGGCTCTGTGCGCTCCAGGAAATGCCAGGGAGCCTTCGAAGCCGCCAAAGAGATGAGACACTCCTCTGATGCTTTATATGGAGAGAATTTGCTGCTAGGTGTGTGTTAACTTAGCACCGGGTTATCCATCAATCACTAATGAAGATACTACTGCATTTCTTTTAAGCATTGCCTTGCCTACAGTATATGAATGATAAAATGGTTCAGTGCCCATGCGAGCATAATCCCTTGCAATATGCTCATGTTGAATCATTAACGAGCACTACAGTTTGCTGTATGCAGAACATTTAGGGGAACATGCAACTGACAAACAACACACGAGGTCTGTCTGAGCGGTTTGGGTCTGTTTGAGCACACCACAGGATTTCCTGCAGTGGATTGAGTTCATCTTCTGCCTGAGAAGCATCATTTTTTATATCTCATTAAATATTGACCAAGGTTTACTGTGTTGAACTACCAGAGAATGTGATAAAAAATAAACAGCTCTATCCCCAAGTGCTGCTGACGAACAAAGCAATTCTCTACCAAATGGGTGTCATATCAATGGACACATATTAAACTTCTGTTTATATGTTAAGATAAGGTAAGAGAACTTTTATTTGATCCACAATGGAGAAATTCTGATGTTGCAATGCACAGTTCAAGAACAGCAGAAACATGCAATAAAATAAAAATAACTATGCACTGCACAGGTAGCGCAAAACAATAATTATGGTGCAGTAAATGGACAGAATAAATAGCATGTAAAGTGACTTCAGCAAGCATTGCACCAGACTGTAACACATTATGTTACAGTATTGCACATGGTTACGGGTGGATGACACATGTACAGGGGTTTAGTGTTTCTGAGGAAGGAAAGACCGGTTAAACCGCTCATTCACACAGTGAGGGTGGACGTGGTGGTGGTTATATAACATTAGCAGTGGCTGGGTGACAAAACCTGTCAAAAGGACTTTCCCTTGTGGCCTGTGGTCACTTTGAGATAATATAGAACATTGGTCTCTCAGGAGGAGTGGCTGCTACTCCGGGCATGATCTGGGCATTTGTTTTTGCATAAAAGATAAGTGCATTGACTCTTAGTTCACCTGTCCCTAAACTGTGCAGATGTGAGTCGAATCCAATCACACAAAAGTGCTTCAGGTTTTAAATTCATGGATCGTTCTAATCGACACCAAATCACACTCACACTCTAGTTTGGGCTTTCACCCCTAATTTATGTGGACATTTCCTCTTTGTGATTATTTAATCTGAGTTAAAGTGCATAAGACAGGACAGACAACACATTTCATTAAAATGTAATGAACATGATTATATTTTACTAAAATGTTTTCCTCTTTTTCCACAGTTTGACAATTGACGTTTATAATGTTAAATTACACAATAGTTATGATTTGACAAATAATAATACCTCATGACGCCTGTCATGAGGTATTATTGTGTCAGCGGTGTGTAAATTGTCCCTGCATTTTGAATGTAACGTCGGTTATTGATGACAGAGACACAGGGATTCTGTTTAAGAACTCAGCTCTACTTCAACTTCAAACTGGAACTTGACAGATGTAAATTAAGAGAAATATTTACCACACGTTCAATATCACCAAAGAAAGTAATGATAAGAAAAACATGAGAAGCTGTCATACACTTTAATATTCATTTAGATAATATATTGTGTTCATATTTTCTATCCTGAATCCAAACCTGTGGGATTTTAGTGCGCAGTCAAACACAACTAAAGGGCCATGTTGACCGATGCAGAGGCACACAGGCGTTTGCAGAGCTAATGCACACTGGCACACGTCTCCTATCCCCTTCCATCGAAAGCAAAGTCTAAACAGATTGTCTAGACAAACACATTATCTTTAATCAGTGCTGTAATGCATCTTTTCTCTGCGCACACAGATCGAGTCAGTGGGGGCCTGATCAAGGGAAATGCCTGGCATATTGAAATAGATTTATTCAAACAGATAGCATCTCATCCTATCAGCTCCATGCCGACTGTGCCAAACAGTGTTTTTGTGAGAGTCTTTTCAAAGCCTTTAAAGGATGTATTGAACAAAAAGTCTCCAAATGAGTTGAGGATCATTCCAGGAGCAGGGGGATCGATCGGCAGCAGGCTAAGCCCCCGCTCATCCATCTGATTCATATCTCGCAGCCATCGCTACTGCTTGGATTCAAGAGGAATCACTGGACTAAAGGCCGGCTCTCTGTGGCAATATGTAACCGCACCAACTGCTGTGAAAGCGCCATGTGATTGATAGAAAAACTGTGAGGCAGCCCATAATGTCAGAATGGATTGGCTGTGTCAGTGTAAGATCATATTTTCAGAGAATTTATAGTGCTAAAACAAACATATGAATGACTATGGAAGGCTCAGTGATTTACTCCAGGGATCCGAGTCAGTTATCTGTCTAAATTGGCAGGGATAAATACACATTTGTTACATGAAAGGCTGCTCTTTGACAAGCATGCAAAGCAAGGCCTAAACATTCACATCTGACCAGCACGTAGTGAATTGCATAATGACAGGTCTAATGCACTCTTGAGAACCTCCCTGTCATAGTACACAGTCACATTTATTCAATATTCAACCAGTGTTTCACAGACTGGAGCATTTTCATACTGTATTACGTGAGACAAACCAGAAACAGCGTTTATTAAGTCAATAATAACAGTTTGAATCATTTAATCGTATATTATCAACGCTTAATCTAACGAGCTGCTCCTGTTAATTATTAATAACAGCACTAATATTTGATGCAGTTGCTCCGTGATGTCGTCCCTACGGTGACCCTCTTTAGGAGCGTGCTTGTGTATTCATCGCCTCTTGGTCCTTTCTTCCCCAAAGCACTGAGCCGTGCTTTTATAGAATCGGCCAATGTAAACCAAAACATCAGGGACAGCATAATCTTAACAATGCGCACTAAAACAGAGAACGCTTCCAATGCTTGATCTGCTAATGACATAATGTAACCGCATATAAAGTCAAGTATTTTAACATCTTCACATAAAAAAGAGTGATACGGGTCTCATTGGGGCTGTGCGAAATCATGTGTAAACAAACCCTGAATTATTGATTACTTTCGCATTAACTAAAATATCACTGGCATTATATTATTAAATGTGATGTTTATTTCATTAAAGCTTGGGTACCTCATTTTAACACAGTGAAATTAAGAAGAATAAAGCTTTCTAACTCATCCCTAGCTCTCACAAACCCGTTGGCACATCGGTAGTATTCACATGCATTCACACACGCACAGCTTTGGATCAGCTTTTCAGACACAAAGGTGAAGCAATTCATTAGCTCTGATCCCAAAGCAAATTACATGTTTGAAAAAAAAATAAAATGTTTAATAATTAGATGTGTGTAAAGGTGTGTAATCAGTGTGTAAAGGTACAATTATTGATTCAAGATAAAGAATATATTAAATGCAATACAACATAAACATGGAAGCCTCTGTAAAGTCATTGTGCAATATTCACTTGTAAAATTGTAAATATGTAAGTATGTTGTTACCACTATTTTTATAGCCTAAGCCCTACGTTATGTTCAAATGTAAATATGTTTATGCCGAGGGTTCAGTTGATAGATTTATAGTATTTTATTTTCACTGTGATACTGATATTTAATTATAGTTTATTTATTTTTGAAAACTAAGATTTCTTTGGCTGGTTATAATAATAACAACATTATTGGAGAATTAAGCACACTGTATGCAAAAAATAACTAACTAACAAACAAACAGCAATGCATCAGGTCATAATACACATCTGTTGACAATTAATCTCAGCTAGTGTTTGATTAGCACAACTCCCACTTTGACCTCTATTCTTCTGCCACAGCCTCCGTTTCGAGTGGAACAGTAGCCCACATTACGTAACCACGCACAACAGAGTGACACCGCTCTCAAACACACTCTGCATTTCACTTTACCTCTGGCGCCTTTACGCACAACGAGAGCCGCCGAGTGTTATTAAAAGCAGGGCGCGTAAAGAGGTGTCGCATCGCACCAAAGACCCGTCTCCAACAACACTACTGTAATCCCACACTTTGATCACGTGAACACAAACTTGGCCAAATGGGAAGGCGAGTCTCAACGTTACGCTTCCGACCGCCATTACATTACAATGCGCGGTGGGCTGGACGAGCGTGTGCGCGGAGGAGGAGGCGGAGGATGAGCGGAGGAGGAGGAGGAGGAGGAGGAGGAGGAGAGAAACCCATAGACACAAGAGGGTGAGAATGTGCCACACTCAGCCTCTCTCTCTATACACTTATTGACAATGCAACAGCGACTGATAAAGAATGAGAAACAAGTCACCGCGGGATGCTCGAGGCGCGAGGCTGAATGTACGGAGACACGTGCGTAATGACGGGATTGAGCGCGTTTTCACCGACAGCGGAGTCTTTATGTCAGTGATCGGCGCCAGACAAGGACTGTCACTTTGGTTTGTTAAAGTAACACATCAGATGTTTTTTCAGAGCGCCGCTGCGGTGAGAGGACGTGTCGTAATATCAAACTGAAAGGAAGGAAGATTTTTTTTTTTTTTTTCCTCTAACCTCCGTCTCAACACAACGAGCCTGCTTCGTTTTTCCTGCAGCTGCTGGACGTGTCGGAATAGTTTTGTCTTGTTGTGCGTGGCTTGACTCATGACTCCTGGCCAATGCTATATACAGGACTAATGGGACTACTTGGTCACCGCCACATTTAACTGAAGGAGCCCCTCTTTTCGCGTCTCTTCGGGGTCTGCGGTGCGTTTACTCCAAGAGCAACAGCGGGATTATACATTCCTCGTTGCTCACACAGTGCCTGTTTGCGTTCAGCCAGACATTGTCATACAGAGCAGGAGGCTGTGGTAAGAAGGAAAAGCTATAAATAGCTCGTGCAATTCTCGAAAACTATCACAAGTGGTGCATCAGCTCGTGGCGCGGAGGGATTGTGATCTACACGAGTGGACGCGTAGTATTTGACGCCAGAAGTTTATGCCCTTCGTTAGACGTTTCATTGGACTCGCGTCCCTTATGGATTATTACATGATGAAAGTATCAGCAGAGGGACGCATACGGGCTCGTGTTGCCCCCCTGCGCGTGGATTGAAATGGATACACCTCACTTTGCGCGTTTGACAATGCTCACGTTTGAAATCGCCTGACCTGGATTAGATTTGTCTACATATTTTCTCTGCTGGATGATTGAATACTTATTGAAAACGCCCATCTCTGCCTTGTTTATTATCCTGCAGCTCCAGAGCGAGCGTGCCTGCTGAGTGGAACCTATTTGTCAGCCCTGGTCTTTGGTTAATAACACCGATGTAGGATCACGACATGCCCAGCGCCGACGAGTCCAACGGTGGAGCATTATGACTATGACGGCGAACTGGGTGGCGAACGGGGCAAGCCTTGAGGACTGCCACTCCAACATCTTCTCTCTGGTACGGTCACTACACTGGCACACAGGTCTCAAGACAGGCAGTGTTTAAATGTGCCCACTGTACAAAAGTGAACCAATCAGCGAGGCTGATATTAGGGGATCATTAACACGGGTTAGTGAAAGCTGTGCTTTCATACAAAGCCTCCACACTACACAAGCTTAGAGAGCTCAAACACACAATTATGGCATACTATCCTGCTTATTGATACTCATGTTCTAACTATATCTCATGACCATTGTCCACTTCCTCTTTTTTAAAACTATTTCTCTGGAACTCGTGCCAGACTCATTGCCAGGCAACTAAGTTGGAAAGAAGAAGCTGCCTCCAAGAAATATGCCCAACAAAGGATTTCTTTATCTTAGGGCATCAGTGCTCTGCTGCTGCACAAATGGCACTCTTGGTTACAGTGGCATAGTTCACACGGTTCTGCTCACATGAAAGCTGATGAAATTATAATGTTTCCCTGAGAAAGGACGCCTCATGCATGTTTGATGGACTGGGGCATGTGTGTGATAGGTGCATGCTGCAAACAGCACTTTCTCCCTGTAACTACTTTTGGTTGTTTTGATTTGAGGTTAAGGGCAGGTTTTTACATAATGGTTTTGCGCGTTTGAAGGTTTATTTTCACGGGTTTAATCGTATAACTGTCTCACTAGAGCGAGCATCCAAGCGGAAAGGCATGCAGCAGTCCAGGCATAGGATGAGAAGTACCTACTGGAACATAGGGGGGGCTACTGGGGGGCTTTTCAGGTGAGCGTGCAGGTTGTTGAGCCGCCAGCAGATGTGGCACATGTGTCAAGGTGAGGCTAAACAAACAAATGTCAAAAGTGTAAAGGCGGATTGCCAGAGAAATGAGTTTCTAATGTCAAACACCTTTCACAATTGTCTGGATAATGCGTGTGTGTGTGCACAGGCAGTAAATAAACGTGGGCGCTCAGGCATTGACTCCTTAAATTATCTCAGCCTGACACATTACATTTGAAAACAGTGATTATGCTGTTGTCACTTTTGCAGTTTGGGGGCAATCCCTGGTGGAGGAGCTTATTTCATTCAGTCACTTGGCAGAATTGGCTGCTGTGTGTGTGCGTGCTGGCCCTGTGAACATCCCTTTCAAAGCCAGGCTGAACAAGACCATCCATCAGCCGGCTTGTTGAGAATATTTATGACTGGCTAGTGCCACAGAGGTTAGTCACTTGGCCCACCCCAGGAGTGGAAAAAACGCCTATGTCTTGTGGAGTGACCGGTTTGAAAGTAAAGTAAAGAAGAGACAGTTTCACACTTAAACATTGCTCGTAGGATATAAAGACAAAGGGTTTACTCTGGTACAAATAAGCCTGGACATAATTAAAATGTTGTGCCAGGAATGGTATTTAACACATGTGTTTGGTGAATCACTGCAAATGAGGAGGCTGGTTGTATGCAAGTAAAAAAGAGAGAACACAATGTAGATGTTAAGAAAGGCATTATTGTTGTTATTATTCCACAATATGTTTATTAAATTAGATTAGAGTAAAATAGCTTATAAACTGAACATCAAAGTTGTAAATACACCTTTAGTCTTGTTTCCTCCAGGCAAGCACTGCTGGTCTTAGCCTGTTAAACAGCATATCGGCTTGCACCAGCCCCTTTCCCCCGGCTTTGATTTACTGGCTGTTATAGCAATCTGCATCAATAAAACGGGCCTTAAAAAGCCTAAGTGCCCATACTGTGGGACTTTATGGGGGCGTGGATTACTGCTCTGTGAAGCCTGTGTCAGATACTTGAGATCTCTGCAATCACACAACCCACAAAACAACTGTCTTGTGTGCCGCCACGCATCCATCTGTGGCAGCAAGCAGACGAGACCCTTGTAAGTGGGAGAAAAAGATCCATGCTGCATGCTGGAGTGGTGAGTGCAGCAGGACGAGGGAAGGGCGGAGGACGGGAGGAGAAACACAGGAATGTTTTGAGAAGAAGTGAGAGAGAGAGCGTGTGCAGCTGAAGGTCTGCAGCCGAATCTGTTTTCATTTTAGGAAAGTATTATGACTGATGTGCATTTCCTGACTGCTGCCCTCAGCCCATTCGAGAAACTGCCAGTGAGAGCGAGCCAAGACAAAAACTTTAAGACCAGGTCTGTATTCTACAAGGAAAAGAGAGTGAGGAAAATGCAGAGATCTGCCACATGCTTGTCTTAGCCGGAGCTAACCGACCATAACAATGAAGTAGTTTGTCTTCCATACAAGACTATATTAAGAAGAACCTGTATTGTAAATTACACTATCCATCTTGTTAATAGGAATCCAGCCGCACAGATTTACAAGGCCAGCCTAGTTTTTGTGCTAATCACAAGCCAGGGTAACTTTGCACGTGCAACATTTTAAAATAACATTTTCATGTTACACATAACTTTTAATGTTTGCACTTGTTAGGCTATCAATAACTGATTAGAAATGATATTTATATGTTCCACTTTATATTAACTACACCTTAATTAGCCTTAATAAAGCATAAACAAAGAGTCAAAATGAACAAATAGTTTATTAAGAATGATTCAGACTTATTAACTGCTTCATTAAGGGGTTTGGAGTTATGGTATGTAAGTTATGAAGCCTGATTTATAAATTATTTACATTTACATTTTGAAGTCTTTGTTTATGTTTTATTAAGGCTAATAAAAATGTAGTTATCATAAAATGTTACAGAAATATCAATAATGCCGAGAATGTTGTTTTGAAGATGTGTAAAATGTGAACATGGAGTATATAGTTTATAGCAAAAAAGGCTGATAAAACAGGTATGAAATACATCGGCCTCTTGTCAGAAGCATTTCCAACCTCTTTGAAATGTATATTTGAGTTGGCCTCCTTTAGTGTACATTTTGTCATTGCTCTATTTAACTTGGTAGATTTAACGATACTGTTTCCTTGCCCCTTATGTAAAACCATCCAGACCATTCTATTTAACACACATCCATAGTAAAATATACATGCTGTTTTTTGTGTGTACCAACAAGACAAGAGCGGACAGAGCGAGAGGCGCACGCTGAGATAAATCGAATAAATAAACTCCCACATCCCTATTCAAACATATGGATCACAAATAAATGCGTCTTCCTCCCCCACACACTCTCGGCACATATTTTATCGCCCGCGTCTGGCCTCTGCATCTCTCCTGTACTCGACATGCCAAGGACGCCACCGTGCACAAACAGAGGAAGGTGGGCTGCTGCAGGACCTTAATTAAAGGACTTGGTGCTGTCCCCTTGACAGAAGCACATGGAGTGTAACACTGGTAATTAAGTGTCCTCAAGTGCAGGTCTAATGTGATCAGCTAAGAGGTGCTCATTAGGCCCAGCTCTATTCCAATGGAGATCTTTGGATGTATAATAATGACGCCCGTGTCTGGAGGAGAAATAAAGTGCAAAGAGATGAGGCAGCAGGGAGAGCTCGGGCAGGAGAGCGCTTGATTTATGGCAGGTGAGAGCCGTGCCTTGTAGGAAGCAGCAGGTAATCAGGAGCACGGACCTTTTTGTGTAGACTTTGTTTGCATTTTGTTGTGTTATTATTAATGACGTTGGAGACGTCAAGGAAGGCAAAGGAATTGCCGCAAGGGAATTGGATACAGAACATGGTTTGTTGAGACATGGAAAGTGGTCTAATGCGGTTACAGTTGTGGCTGAAGTCTTATAAGATATTATAGGTGGGCAGTATATAGACTCTTAGATTACATTGTTAATGTTGGTTTGAAGATATGCAAAATGTGAATATCGAGTTTATTGTTTGTCGGAAACACATTTCTGTTTATTCTGTTCTCACTATCGTTATGGGGATTCTGCAAAAAAAGTTTGAGATTTTCGTTTTTGTCAATATCTACCGCCCCTAATCTATTAAGTATTGGGCATTGGCGAATCTTCAAAATCACATTCAATGTCATAAAACTAACAAAAAAGAGCAACATTTACGCAGCTTTAGGAACAAACTAGTGTGTAATTGTGTCGTTTCTTTGCTTGGCTGAAAGAGTAAATAAAGCGACTGATCCAAAGTAATTTCCACAGATAAAAGACGTGTCCAGATTTCCAGAATGGCCTTTGTCCTGCGTTCTGCACCCTACGGAGCCCCTCCATCTGCTGACTTCCCACTATAGCCCGCCCCCTGCGCCCAAACCAGTGCATTTGGCTCCAAACCATGTGCAGCGTTTGACAGCTCGCACTGCCTTCACCTTGAAAGTGTGTGCAGCCCCTGAGCCCTGTAATCTGCCCCTGCCTCTGTGGGGGAATCCCGTGTTCTGTCACATCATAACCTGGTCCAGTTAAATGTGGACACGGCACTGTCTGGTTTCGCACACCCTTTTTCACCTTTTTTGGGTGAGCTTGTTTAGGTGTTCCTTTTCATACACACAGTTTAAAAAAAAATTAGAGCTGCAGCTTACAAATTGATCAGTGCTCTTGTTCAGCATTTTGGTCAACTGCGGTTGTTTTCAAATGTGCCTTGAAAGTCAAGTTTGACTGGACTTGATTTTGCTAATCGAATAAACTAGCCACAATTTTTTTGATTAATCGCTTGGATGTTTAGATCGCAAAATGCCCAAACACATGAGATTTTCAGCAAATTTCAATGAGAGGAAGCTAAAGAGATGCCGCTTCAGGCTATCAGAGGATACTTATCTTAATCATCCAAAACACATTTTTCCTGTGCCTTATTGTTGTAAATCCTGATTTGTTCGAGTCTTAAAACTTCTCCTCTAAGATCATGGCATGTTTTGGAGTCTGTGTATAGTTCAGATAAAGATTATTTGATTAATAAATTAGTTTAGGATTATTTAAAAAATCGATTAGTTGCTAATAATGCTATTAATCGAAACGTTTTCATCTGGGTAAGTGACGCGTTATTAACATCTGCGATAACGACAGTTTGTTCCATGTTTCATAGTTTCATAGTCATTTCTTAGTCACCACTAATGCCTCAATGTAACTTTTCGTGTGAAGGGTTTGCATTGCCTTCAATGTTCTACAACTTATCTATCTTGGATTCATTCGCTTACACACGGACTTGCCCCTCCATAGATCAGATCTATAACTCGGCCTGGTGACGATACCAGCTTGTCTCCATAGAGATAGATAAGTTTAATGCCATATGGTGGGACATTCCAGAAAAAGTATTCATATCGATAAGCATGTGGTGAACCCTGTGCCAGAAAAGTAACGTAGTGCACCTTTAATACTTGTTTTAGAAATGCATTTGATTTGGCTTTCGCCTCGAAATATCAACCCCACTCATGAAAAGTTTCTCCAGGCCACTTCTGCTTTTCCACATCTCTTTTTCCACCGAATCCCCCTAAGTGGAGTCATGGATGTGAGCGGGGCAGTGGTCCTGTCGGCCCGTGCTGCAGAGGTGAAGAGCAGTTCAAAGGCGGGTGCAGAAGGGGACGTCCCAGGCTGGAAGTGGGTCGGGGTGAGCTGGGGCAGTATTTGGGAGCTCAGAGGCTTGAGTGTGAAATATGTAAACCCTGCAGTGCCAGCTGTGTGCTATTCTTAGAGGGCACTGGTGGCGCTGGTGCCGCTCCGTGTGTGCAGGGCGACACCGGGCTGAGGGAGAGACACTGGCACTGTTTCTGGATGGAAAATCAGTGAGTAAACTGGAGTGACTGAGATGGGGAGATTATTTTCAGCTTTTAATGAAACTAGTCATCTTTGTTCTTAGTATCTTGAGATATTTCCTCCTTTTAGGCAATCTGTTTGGATTAGTTTTAACACCGCAAACCTCAGAGACTTGGAATCATGTACAAATGGGGATAATCAATTATATTAACACCAGAAACGAATTAACTGAGAATGATTTTCTGACTCTGATCTTTTAAGTTCATTCTTAAAAATAAGCCATAATCATGCTTAATGAAGTCATTTGTGCGCAATTAGGGATTTTTGAATACATCTTAAAGAATCAAACGTTTTTTAATGCTTTCATTGCTCACGTCTCACCCCACTGCAGCCTTTAGCAGTACTGCTATAGAGAAATTCAAGAAGCTGACAATAAACTGTTAACTAACTCTGCTGCTGATCGCACACTCTCTAAAAGGCAAATACTTTTCTTGTGTTACCAAAAGGGAAAGTACAAAATACATTGAAACAGTCTGTAATAGTATAGTCTTTTTTGGTGGGGAAATTGTTCTTTTGTCGATATCAGTGAGGTCAGACGCTGCAGTGCTTTTCCCTCACAGATCAGTTCTCTCAACAGACTTGTTTGTTGATTCACATTCAACATTCTTTTCTCTTTCTTTCTTTTCTTTCTTTCCTTTTTAATAAATTCCTCGGGCAGATTAAATTGTAATGCTGCAGGTATCAGCGGTGTCCCCGGGGAGTGACAGGCTTTGTCTCTGCTAGATCTGCTCACTGTCTTTTCACCTGACTGCCGGCACCACCACAAAGAGAATTTTTAAAGGCACATACCGCCCTGCTTGTAACCGGGTAAATATCTTCTTTTGGCCAGACCGCTCTGCCACTATCATGCTTGGATGGTATTCAATTGCTGTTGTGGCACACTTAAGTTAAAAAGGCTTTGTGGAAGTGTGGAAGACAGGGCACATTAATGTTTGCTCTGATATGCTGGAGTCTAATTATCATGTTCCACTGAGATTATCTCCAGTGAATCAGATGGATACTTTATGAGAACAAACAGAAAGTGCTGATTGTGGATTCACTGACGTTTGTGGCGCATTGATTCTCCCTGTGCTGCAAAGCCTACGCTCTTTCATCTGGTATTAGGGAGATACTCATGATTTTTCAGATGCTAATGAAAATGTGTACAGCTCAATTGCAGGCATGGTTCATTGAGTAAATGGAGCCAGTGGTGGAACAGTGAGACAAAAGGTTTTACAACACAAGCACAAATATGAATGAGCACTGTAGTCTTTGGTGGAAGGTGAAGGTGAATGACATTACAATACACTGTGTCTTTTGGATTACGACTTGAGCTGCCACTCCCGCTCAGTGAGCAGACACAGTCAGGTGAGTGTCATGTTGGGACCTGTTCGCTCTGACCCATTACCCCATTACCAGCTCAGGAACTTCCTGTTGAAGGCTATGCTGGCCCTCCTTGCAGTTTTTTTTTTTTTAATTCACTCTATAAAGAAACCCAGTGCATAATCCTTATCTCGAAACCCAGTGCATAATCCTTATCTCGTTGACCATGTCATTAATTTGTGGCTTCTGGATTTATCTGTCCCATGCTTGACCTTGTGTTTGATCATATCTACAGCCTCATTTTAGACGAGTTGGACTCTTATTTTACTGTAACCCAGAGAAGTTCATTGTACCCTCTGAATTTGTACAGATGTTATATGTTGCCTAGCAACTGTTTTACTTCACTCCTCACCCTGCTTTCACCCCTCTGATTATCACTTTTTCTTTCTTTATCAAAATCTACACTAATTTTTCCCTCTCCATGACTTGTCACTGTTAATCAAGTCACACAAGAGACACTACTAAGACAGTGAATGGTTTATTTATTTGCACATTAATAATTTAGAGTGAGCAGAGGCCCATCTTTGGCGTGTCCCTGAACACTGTAAAAGGCGTTTGACGCTGCAGCTTCATGTTGGGTTGTAGTGCTTAGTGGCTTGGGATCTTAAAATTCATCATTCCATTGTGTGTACCTGTGCTTAGTGCGGCCCATGTTTGTGTGTGTCAGGAGCCGGAGCATGATGGAGGCGCTCTGCCCTGTGATTGGCAGGTCTATCTGTCACTCAGCCCTGGGGACGGACACTGCTCTAATTAGGTCGCTTGGCTGGCTCACCTCACAGGGCTGGTGCTTCAGCACAACACTGATCAGACGATGTTGCTTGTTTTATGTGCTTGTAAAGGCGACACCATACCGCACTAGTGTTTCTCTCAGACTAACATGCTCTGCAGCCTTTACACCTGCGTGTGTCTCTGTAGATGCGGTAATGTGCATCACTCTTCATTTGCCGTGTGAAATGTGAGAGGGGAGTGTGACTCCTTGAGGGTTAATTTGATTTCAGTGGGTTAATTGATGTATGGGAGTGTCCCTGGTCCCAGATTTGGCTGAGTTTAGTGACTCCAGCTGGAGGAATAACCTTCACAGTGAATTTCCTGTGTTATTAAAGCAAATGTTGTTAATGAGATTTGCCAGTTTACCAACAATAATAAATGTATTTTACATTCTTTTTTTTCACTTTGAATCAGAATGAATGGTTTTGCATGTGTTTAATAAAGACTACAGTTCATGAAGGCATCAGAGGAAATCATAACACACCCCAAATATTGGCAGCACGTCAAGTGTCTGAACAGACTTGACGTTGATGAGAAAGCTATGTCTCTCTGACAAGCTAAGAGTTTCACTTGTGCCAAAGAAGGTAAAACTGCTGATACAAGCTGTCTCTCAATTGCCTAAAGTGGCTTCTTTGTCGACTCCCAGCTTTTACACTGTTCAGAGACTCACAAAGTATTCCCTTATGCTCACTGTCAACTGAGGAGGAGCTCTAGGCACAGATCCACTCAAAACTTTACTCAGCACTGATGTAATACAGAAACTCTCATTCTCTTTGATTTGTTTGTTATAGAATAAATGTTATAATTCATGCCTAAATAAATTAATCCTCAGCCTTTGCATCCACAGTGTACACTTTCACTCCAACTGAAATCCAGTTAAGAAGCAGGATCATATCATAGTCTGACATGTTTTATGGTTGTATTATTTAGGTTAAACATTTTCCAAACGTTGTTCTATGACATATTCTTATTCATGACTGTCTTGCACAGTGCACCGGATGCTATTTAAAAGGATTAGGCCCATTATATGTGGACTGGACCTTCCTGGTTATACACAGATGAACATTTGTTATGGCAGTGGAAGGAAGGGTCCTCAGCAGAGCACGCTATGTTATTCATGGCTGCCATTCATTGTCCCGCATTTACTGTGTGTGCGTCTTTGCCAGAGCTGCCGTGTCTCCTACACACTTCTCTCCTATATTTGGAAACCTTGATACATTTTGGCGATGTAGGCAAATTGGGGACATTTTTAGGCCCCTTGCTTGAACCAAAAAGAAAATACACTCTTTTCCATGGCAATTTATAATACAGTTGACATTTTCTGCACTCCACAACGCTTATGTATTGTACTGAATGTGTGATGATCTCTGGTGTCTGTGTGACCTCATATTTATTGTTGAAATCTACATATTATGCAAAATCAACTTTAATGAGCCCTTAACCTTGTTACAGTGGTGTTTCCTACTCATTAGTTTACTCAAAGTTGTATTTTAATTGACCGTACTGTCCTGCAACTTAGACTCGAGTGCTGCTTTCAACGACCCCTTATCCCCCCCACATCCCTGCATTTAGATTATGTGAAAAATTAGGACTCAAGAGTGACACATGTAGCGTGCTAAGAAGCCACTGTTCTAAAATAAAAATGTATGAAGAGGCTTATTAGTTCTGCAGTTTTGAACAGAAAGTCTGTGGACCTTTCTATCATTAAGATGTTTTAGATCAATATTGCGTTTTACAATTATCAACATATAAAACAACTATCTACTTATGTCATAGTTCAATACTAAGTGCCTGAAAAAGCATGATATGTCACCTTTCTCATGTTATATATAAAACATATATTTATGTAAATTAAAAACATGCGGCTGATGCACATAAATAGTGCATTGAAGTTGGTCTGTCAGTTTTGCGCGCTGAAATGATCAGAATGTGTGTGACAAAGGAGTAAATGCTTCTCCACCTTTAGGCCACTCGAAGCACTTTACATCAAGTGTACGTTGACACTGGGGCGATGGGAGGAGTGCACCGAGGAGCTCTTCTGGATTTACACCAGAGGATGGCCAAAGGTGCTGGTGAGAGTTTTGATCTAAGAGCTAGAGGTAGAATATGCACACAACTCCCAACTTTTGGTGAGGAAAAAAACATTTGACAAAAAGAACTTGATGTTTTGCTTATAATGTTATATAATGTTATAGCAGGTACAGCGTCTTGTTGATTCAGGCAAAACAATAAAAAATGGCAAAACAAGTAAAAATGAAATATTAATAATTTCACTGCAGTTTACTACTATTAGTATACTGTGAGACTGTAGTCAACTAAAGAAATTCTTGATTGACTGAAGACATGCTCAGCTCATTCATGCTTGTGCCTTTTTGTTCGGTCCAGGTATATTATTTAATTAGTCTAAGACATCATCGACCGATAAATTGACGAAATGACTAAAGGTGTAGAGCCCTAGTTTACATGGATTTGGACTTTCTCCAGTTCTGTTTGAGGCTGTAGTGCGCCAGATTAAAGTCCTCACTGTCATATACACTTGATTACAAGCACAAGTCTGCTAATGCTCGCTGACCTTCTCTCCGAGCACAAATCACAACTTCTAACTTTGGCTTTTTGGGATGACCTCATCGTCAGAAAATCATTTTAAACCTCTGGCTTAAAGTTTCATATTTTCATAGAAAAACAAACGACAGTGGTTCTTGCGAGGCAGATTTTTAGTGCTACTCTGAAAAGCAGTCTACAAATACAATCCTACTTTCCCTGCGCTTTCACAAACACACAAAGGAATAAAAGTGCAGAAGTGACGGCGACGCTGGCTGTATTCAATAGACGTCTGTGACTGAGGCAGCGCAGAGAGATGAGAGGAGCGCGCAGACTAGATAATAGAGGTGACAGTCGGGGTCGAAGCTTTGGTCCGACGCCGCAGCACAAGGAAAAGCTCTTGTTTTGCTCGGCACTCAATCAGAAATTGAACCAGCCAAAGACCAAGAAGCTTTATTGACAATGTCAGAGAGACATGTTGTATCCTGTGACCTTTTGGTGGTTTATAATCAAGTACAGTACAATTGCAAACAATGCAATACATTAAGTTTATTTTTGTCGCATTTTGTCATTGAGGTTCGAGTTCGTAAAGCTGGACACAAACCTGAGGAATAGTAACGTGTTTGACAATGGGAATGGAGTAAAATGAAAGATCTGTCTGTTGTTTTCTCTCCGGAATCGTGAGTAATCGTTGAATCGTGGTGTTTTTTCCACACAATAACACAAACATTTGATTGTAAGCATATGCTTGGAACTGATAATCAGACAGACAAACAAAAACTTCCTGTTATTTTTATGCATAATACTTTCTTCAATGTAAAACAAAAAAACATAATGGAGCGGTATTAATCTAGCACAATAAACAAAACAGGAAAACACACAGAAAACACAAAAGTAAACAGGTGTAAGCAGCATTTCTGAGAAGGATTATTCCTGTGACAAGATTCTTTTTCAGCCGCTCTGATTTGCTGCAGATGTACAGTAATAGCGCTGCTTGCACGTCTGTTGCAGACACAGTTGTCGCATCGGTTGATTTCACACACTCGACAGTTTTTTTCCGCCTTCCATTAAGCGTTGCAAGTGCTAATGCTTTCATACAAAATATAACAATAGTGCGTGCTTCCTGTGGCTGTTAAAGTGCGCAGAGAAAGCGAAAGCGACCATCTGGCACTGTAAGATTGACCTGCATATAGCTGTCAGAGGCGGGTGCATGTGCAGTGCGAAACATGAAACGCCCACAAAAGCAGACATGACGGGGAGAACTTTGCTGTCGTCGCTAAAAAAAACAACTAAAAAAACTGGACATCAGCCAGGAAATCTGTCTCTCTCTCCAGTATGTCAGAGAGCTGGAGTCTGAAGCGGCAGTGCGTGTGTGTGCGTGTGTGTGTGTGTCGGCTGCTGACATGTGACTGTGAAGGTCTGCATTAGGGATGACATGATATATACAATTTTAGTGTTACCTGTGACCAAACAACAGTGAAATCTGAAATTTTCTTTCATTCTGTGGTCTAACATGTTACTGTTCCTCGAGTTTGTGAACGACTTTATGAAATGTAACTTCCTGAAAGACAAAATATAGTTAAATATGACAAAAACAGACCAAAAATAACTAATTTTGCTTTTAAAATAGTCACGATTATTTTTGGGTTTTTACGATTATATTATAATAATCACAATTATTGATTAACTGAATAATCCGTTGTTTACAGTATGGTTGCTAGGTAACAGTTGTGAAGTTATCTCTATCACATCAGCAAGTAACATTATAAACGTCACCAAAACCGTTAAACGCAGGGAAAGTACCGTATTTTCCGCACTATAAGGCGCACTTAAAAACATTTATTTTTCTCAAAAAATGACAGTGCGCCTTATAACCCAGAGCGCCTTATATATGGATTAATTCTGGTTGTGCTTACTGATCTCGAACCGATTTTATGTGGTACACTGTGCTCAAAAAATCCGTCAAAATGTTTTATCACAACTTTGGTAAACTACAAAGCCGCACCACTTCCAGCATTACGGTTACCGTAGCGAGGAGCGTCGCGGAGTAATACTGTGCTTCACCATAACATTACAGTGTGTGTATAAGGAATTTGAAGGATTTGTGGACGAGGAATAAACTGAAAAAGTGAGTGTATTATGTTTTATTTTACGTGATATAGTGTTAACTGAACAATTTTGAGTTATTGTGAATACGCCAACGTTTAATTTAGCGGTATCTGACTGTTTTTTTTTTAACGTGTTGTACCTGAGCCATTTTGAGTTACTGTGAATACGCCAACGTTTGATTTAGCGGTATCTGACTGTGTTTTTTTACGTGTTATACCTGAGCCATTTTGAGTTACTGTACTGTGAATACGCTAACGTTTGATTTAGCGGTATCTGACTGTGTTTTTTTACGTGTTATACCTGAGCCATTTTGAGTTACTGTGAATACGCTAACGTTTGATTTAGCAGTATCTGACTGTGTTTTTTTACGTGTTATACCTGAGCCATTTTGAGTTACTGTACTGTGAATACGCTAACGTTTGATTTAGCGGTATCTGACTGTGTTTTTTACGTGTTATACCTGAGCCATTTTGAGTTACTGTGAATACGCTAACGTTTGATTTAGCAGTATCTGACTGTGTTTTTTTACGTGTTATACCTGAGCCATTTTGAGTTGCCGTACTATGAATACGCTAACGTTTGATTCACCGGTATCTGACTGTGTTTTTTTACGTGTTATACCTGAGCCATTTTGAGTTACTGTGAATACGCTAACGTTTGATTTAACGGTATCTGACTCTGTTTTTTTACGTGTTATACCTGAGCCATTTTGAGTTGCCGTACTGTGAATACGCTAACGTTTGATTCACCGGTATCTGACCGTGTTTTTTTACGTGTTATACCTGAGCCATTTTGAGTTACTGTGAATACGCTAACGTTTGATTTAACGGTATCTGACTCTGTTTTTTTACGTGTTATACCTGAGCCATTTTGAGTTGCCGTACTGTGAATACGCTAACGTTTGATTCACCGGTATCTGACCGTGTTTTTTTACGTGTTATACCTGAGCCATTTTGAGTTACTGTGAATATGCTAACGTTTGATTTAGCGTATCAGACTGTGTCAGAACGTGTTTCCATTGAACAAGGTTGGGACTGTTTTGTTTAGCTTAATGCGCCTTATCGTCCGGTGCGCCTTATATATGGACAAAGTTCAAAAATAGACCATTCATTGACAGTGCGCCTTACAATCCAGAGCGCCTTATAGTGCAGAAAATACGGTAGACGAAATGTTTAATAAAAAAAAAAAAAAGTTTTGAGAACTGTTAAAGTGCTAAAGGTGTTTTTGATAAAGAATTGTGTTTATTTTTTGTCAACAATAGCAATTGAAATACTTTTATTTTTCTTGTACTTTTATCCATATATTGATGTATTTTTATTTGCTCAAAGCAGGGATTTGAACGCTAAAGCTTGCGGCAAATTTTCACTGTGAATTGGCCACAAATAACCCCTAAATTAAAAACTTAAAGTCCTGCTCTCAAATGTAGTGAAATAAAAGTAAAAAGTATCTAATATAAAAAAATTAACAAAAAGTAAAGAACACATAGTTACAAAATGTACTTTCACTTTCCTGTACAGTACTTTTACATTTGTACTTTGCTACTTTCCACCACTGTAGAGGCAGAGGTGGATAATTTACTTGAAAAACGTTTGGAAGAAATAGTACTTTTCGGAGTAGTTTTCTGACACCATACGTTTACTTCTACTTGGAGTGATATTTAATTTGAGGTAACAGTGTCCTACTTGAGTAAAAGTTTGGTTCTTCCCACTGTGAGTGAGTGACTACAGATTAAACAGTTCCAACATTTACACTTTGCACTTCACCTTTAGATATAATTTGTTTTCTTTAAAATTGTGTCTGTTTTTTGAAAAATGTAGAATCTGTGCATATTCAATATTAGTTTGGTTTGATTACAATAAAACCTAAATCAGATTTGAAAAAACATTTTATCTTCAAACTGTTACTCAGTACTAGTTTCTGTAATATTTTTTACTGTTACTTGAGTAAAATACCATTTTAAAGTAACGTTATTTTGGCTTCTTTACACCTGTGTTCATAGACCTAATCGGGATTACAGATTAGGCATGGTCTGATATGAATATTTTGAGCCGATAACCAACATTTGCTAATACGGATAATAAGACCACGAATTTAAGGTAAGTTATTGAAAAGTTCACAATTTAACCAACAAATAATAACAACATGTATTTATCTGGGGTGTAAAACCATTTAACATTTTTAGCCTAATTGGCCTCCTATTTTCTATTTTTTTCTATTTTTAAAAGTCAAAGCTGCACTGAGCACACACAAACTGGGGCAGTGCCGAACAGAAACATCTGTCATCTACATTTTCAATATCGGACAAATACTGATATATGAGGAAACCTTCCGATATCCCCAATATTCGATAACTAATATATCGTGCCTACTAAAACCTGTAAAAATATATAAATAATCTAATATCTAATTAAATCCTACATGGTTTGGATGTAATCTATTTTCTCTAAAAAGAATAATCGAAAATACAATTTGTAAGTTTAAAATTGCGCGTTTACAAGGGATCAAAGTCTATAGAGTCGAGCTAAGGTAAATCAACATACAGATATTTTTGCTAAATTATTGGTTAATTAAATACTTCAGACATTCGTTTGCACATTTTTGCTGTCTACATGTTTCAGGAAAAAAAGTAAACCTAAGAAATGTTTTATTTATTCTCTGGCTGTCTCGCAGAGTACATTTTTTGCAAAGAACAGATGATAAAGTATTATAGCACGGCATATCTCTCTGACTCTGTGGCGTTCACTGTAGATTTGTTTCCCCTCCTGTCATTCCTATTCAGCAGTCGTAGACAACTGTGTCAAAAACACGGAGCAACTTTTGACACTGACGGGGAGTGACGAGGCAGTGCGAGCTGATGTCTTGTTCTTGGCTTTGGGAAAAACAGCATCCTTGACCTTGTCGTGGCTAATTTTAGGGCTGGACTGATCACGGTGTCAATGTATGTCACCCATTACACGCATTGTCATTACAGGAAGGACACGCTTGTGATTCCTTATTACATTGGGTTTAATGATGTCACAATATCACATCACAGTCAGTTTCACAATTATTCTCTATTACTGACACCACAACCAATCCACAACAACACATTTAATATTATTTTATTTACATTGTCTAAATAAAAGATACAAATAAATGTACATTATTTCAGTGTGACAGTTAGACTGTGTTTGAACAGCATTTTATTCAGGCAGAATCTGTAAAATAGTTTGAAAGTTTCAGCAGTCAGCGGTGTTGTTAAACTGCAGTTGAATAAATCACAAGGCCACAGCTCACATAAGTTTAGATCATTTGTTGAATTGATCACAAACAAGAACAGGCTTAACGTTTTTTACAGTGTTATTAGGAGACTGCCGCATATTTATTTAAAATGTTATCCTTTTAACTGTTAAGACATTTCATTCACTCGTTTCCTGTTCCTTTCAGTAGACACAGATTACTTCACTTACGGTACCTATTTAAGGCACTAAAAAAATGCAACGTATACATGAATTGTGATCCAGCTCCAAATAGGGATGTCAAGATTATTAAGTTGATGGATAATCATGATTATTTAGGTCACAATATAATCGTAAGAACCAAAGAAAATTTATTGTGACAATTCGTGACAAGTATTTTTTGTTCAATCTATAGCCCAAAAATATACAGTTTTTGTCATAATTAGCTCTATTTAAGAAAGTTCAGTTTTCTAAAGCCAGTCCCAAAATTGAGGAACAGTAACATGTTAGACCTCGGGAATTAAAGAGAATTAAAGATTTCACTGTTGTTTCGCCATAGTCTCAATAATCGGGAATAAACATTAAATTGTGATGTTTTTTCTCACAACAATTGTAACACTAAAATTTGATATTGTGACATCCCTTGCTCCAAATTGTGATACATGTTTTGCCATATCGCCCACCTCTGGAAGCACAGGGAGAAGTGCGTGGTGAAGTGATCCAAACATTCTAAAGAAATGGGACAGGACCATAGACAGAGGCTTTATTTCCTGCAATTTTCAACTTAATTTTTTCTATTTTTCTTCACAAACTTCCACTTGATTGATGTAACAGCATGATAAATAGACATACGCACATTAAACCCTGCGTATTTGAGATGGCAGTTCCCGCCCCACCTTGTCAAATGAGGAATGCTACAGTTCTCAGATCTTCTCGTCCAATCCTCGTCACAGCGGCTCGGTTACTGGCGCTGCGTCCACTTTTAGGGGTTTGCCAAACTCAAAGTCTCGTAGCTCGTGGTGTGCTGCTAAATCTTAAGTACCGCTCGACAATCCCCCGCTATGCACCCAACTCACTCGAGCACAGAACAACACCAACGCGTCAACTTTCATAACACCACATGTCTCGTTTCATTCATCTGTTTGGTTCAGTGAAGGGGAAGCCCGCTCTTGTCATTGACCCCAGTGCTACTACTTCCTCTTTAGCCTCTTTAGACTTCTGCCGAGTCTCTTCATGCAGTTGACGTTCAGTATTTAAGTCAAGGCCAGGCATGCCACCTTAATTTACTCACTATTTGTATTTGTTATTCTGAGTGCGGGCGTGTGTTCACTACAGGTTACACACTGCACAGTGATCAGAGTGAATACGTTTTGTTTGTCTGACTAAGTTGACAATGCAACCATTTATTTTTACTACATTTTCAGCTTTTACAACACTGATGAAGGACTTGTTTGGGAAAACAGTGAACCAAATATTCATCCCTTTGTAGGACGAAAACGGAACGAACAAGCTGATTAAAAAGGCTGGTGCA
Source organism: Chaenogobius annularis (assembly GCA_015082035.1). Lineage (NCBI taxonomy): Eukaryota > Metazoa > Chordata > Actinopteri > Gobiiformes > Gobiidae > Chaenogobius > Chaenogobius annularis. The sequence continues at coordinate 53,317 of BJKM01000035.1, forward strand.
GTGCTAGTGATTCTGGACTTCAGTGGACATTGTTATGGACAAAAGGATCAGAACTAAACTTCAAACTGTTTTCACTTTTAAGGGCCGTGCCCTCCGGAGCATTTTAAATTTACTCAAAAAGCTTGTTCTACTGAGCACTTTGTCTGAAACTGTATTGTTTACATATTGTGTCTGTCGTGCAATGACGTTTCAAGGGTGACGTTGTGTCTTCAGTCTGTTTTTGTCAATGTTTATGTAGTTTGTATCTATTCTTGACACTGCTTTATGCCACTGACAGAATACTGTAACTCAAAATCCCTGTAAATCCTTGTCTAAATGTATAATATTGTTAAAAAAACAGGAGCTGCTAGAGCAGAATGCAACGCTTAAGTACTCCTTTAGTACTTCAGCGTGATTCAACAGTTCAAGTCTTGTCATACTACACAAAAATAAGACAAAATTCCTCACTTGTCCCAGCTAATATTTATTGAATGAAAAGTCTGTATATTAATTATCGTGACAGGCCTAAATACATCTAGACACAAACTATGTATAAACATCCTAAGGTCGTTGTAAATCTCATAAATTGTGGTCTCCTCTTGCAGGCGGAGCTAACTGGGATTAAATGGCGCTGCTACAGTTTCCGCGGCGGGAGCGAGTATGGGCCAGTGATCTCGGCTCCGGCCCAGGACGACCCGGTTCTGCGCAGCTTCATGCGCTGTGTACAGAACAACCTGCTGTGTGTGTGGAGGCGCAAGATCAAGCCCGACGCCAAGGAGCTGTGGATCTTCTGGTGGGGAGAGGAGCCCAACCTCTCCGACGTCATCCATCATGAGCTGGAAGGTGAGCAAAACTGACTCCTTTCCTCAATTGTTTTCCATGCCATTAGTCTCACTGAAGAACCAGCCACCATTTACGCACAGTTTAGACTTGGTTTGACACACATTGTATATTTTTATTGGTGTTGCGCTGGAATATATTGAGTGGAGAATAATTACATTAAAGGGAGGCTGAGGGAAGTAGTGAAATTTATGTTACATGTTACAGCTAGATGTAGTACATTGCTCAGGGCTTGTACAAGTGTCAGATCTGTATTGTGGAGAATGAGCTGCTCTGTCAAACACACACCAGCTCTGCTTTGTGTCATGTCGAGCCAAGCTGTTTATTCTGCCTCTGTTTGTTTAAGACGTGTACGCTGCATTGATCTCTTTTCTTTTGTTTTCTCTTCATATAGAATATATCCGAATGGTGTTTGCTTTGCGTTTAAGTATTTGTGCGGCGCTGGAGACACTAAATACTGCATGCAGTGTTTATGTGGTGGAGTGTGGAGGAAAATCACACGCAAATATCTCACTTGAAAGAGTGCTGTTGTCAGCATAATTGTCCCTATTTATAGAAACATTTGCATTATCTGGCCAAGCACGTGTGAGGAAGACGAGCATATCCAGTGCAGCTTTAGATGAGGTTTAGAGGGAAAAGCACAAGGATGGTGAGCTTCAGTCCAGAGAGAGATGCAGAGACAGTGCTGCAGAGGTTTCCTGCTTACGCATATGTAACAGACTAAGATACATAGTCCATTACATGTGGGCTTCTGGAGTCATTTCCCAGAAATGCTCACGGTGCACTCCTGTAGCAATATTTCTGTCTGCTATAGATCTGCTTTTCAACACACTTCTATGTGGCATTAGGCTAATTCTTTTTTTGGCTTCAATGCTCCTGTGCACTCTTTACAAGGTGATGGACATGAAAAAGTAAATTGTAAATTTAAACATAAACATAAAAATTTATGATTTGCTCATCACCATATACATGGTATGGAGCACAAACGTTTGCAGTTTTACAGTTATTGACAAAGTGATATACATTCACATTCAGCGTATTTTCAACATGGCATTTTAACAAAGATAACAATTAACAGATTCAATTAACATGTAAAGATGTTAACAGATCACAAAGGCGCCCAGTCTACAAATGATTTTAGTCTTTTGTGACTGAAATAACGACGTCACTTAGTGCTTTGACACTTTGGATTAATGGATATTGTTATGATTCCGCATTTGCTTACTATCAGTTTTGTTCAGTTTTGCGTGCTGATGGCTTGGATAGTCATGAAGCCCAAACCTTTTAGTAACACATGTATTAACTTTGAGACATAGTAACAGAACATGATCAGATGTATATCTGCTGACGTCTTGACACATCTGATCAGACTGAAGTGAGAACTTTCTCACCCTGAGCACCAGCAGCACACTGAGCAATCCCTCTATTATTACACTTCTCAAATCACACCTGTCTGACTCCTGTCTAGAGATTCTCACAAATATTGTCAGTCGTAAGAAAGCCAATTCTTTCTTTTTAAATGCTTTTTTATTGACTGCCTATTTGGTTTTAATAAACTCATTTTAGATGCAGATTTGGACACATTTTGACAGTTTTTTATTGAAAGATTGAGAAGACTCTGAATAGCAACTGTCACTTTAATGCTGAATACAATTATCAATGAAGATCTTCTAATCTCACAGGTCTCCTTTGCAGTTCCTATTAGATCCAAAAATATCATTTGGGTGTGAGAAGGTACCTCTTACTCGTTAATTAAAGTGAACCTGAATTTCCTCTGAAGTGTTAAAAAAGGGTAGTAAGTATTTCTGCAATTATCTTATGTTTCCCTTTGATCCACTGTGACCTTTATGGTAAAATGTATGTTATTTGATCTAATATTTACAATACTATGCTATGGAAATATGCTGAAGAAGTGTAATCTGTCTTCCTTGCCTTCTTGGGCAAATAGTTTGTTCCAGCTGATGACTTTCCCGACATACTGTATTATGTAAACTGTACATTAATTCATGAATTACTTGGTTATCTGGTTAACTGACATTCAGATAATAATGGTTATATGCTCAAGCCTGTGTTGAAGAAGTGTTTCTAATTAACTACAGGGGTTTTGCCATTACATCTAATTATCTAGGACTGGTAATTACTCAATAAAATGTGTTTGAAATAGAATATTCACTGACGCGATGTCATTCAGGTGTTGAAGAAACAGCTTCTATTCACCTGCTAAGGTCAAAACAGCACAGAGCCAATTGCTGCACAGATGCAATAACCTCATGTTTAATTATGACTATTCATACTGTGTTTACCCTGGCAGCGAGCTCCTTTTCTCCGACCGAGGATCAGCTCATTGTGGTGCAGTCAAACCAACCATGTTATGCCCTGTTAATGTTATGTGACCAAATACTTTCATGTAAATGGGCAGTTAAATATGCCCTATGAAAGCTACTGCAAATACAGGAAACTAGGTACAATTAGGGATGTCAAGTTTATTCCATAATCAATAATCATTAGCCTTAGTTAAATACTTGTACACGTTACATGGGTTATAAACATAATATTTATAGATAATAAACCATTGGCTATCAATGCAAATTTCTTACATTCTTTCATTTTAGCTGTTCTCGTGGTGACATATCTGGATGATATATTTAGAGCTGTAGACCTTTAGTTTAGTCAATTAATCGGTCGATGGTGTCTTTGTCGTATTCACAACAGTAGAAAGGTGAACGCATTTAGTGAGCTGTCTTGAGATTTGGGAGTGAATTGGGGGATTGTGCGTTTTACGTTCAGCTTCCTAACAGTTTAGCAGTGTTTAGAGTTACGCTAAAGCAAAAAGAGAAGTTGATTCGCTGTCCTCGAGCGGCCTTGACAGTGGCATTCAGTGTGTGACAGCCGCTTTCACATGCTGTTCTGGCGGTGCCTTGTAATGTGCACCGGGCAAAAGGATGATGTACAGTTGTAGAAGAAACTGGATTAATGCGTCGAACGGGCTGAGTCATCAGTGTGTTGCCAGCAGACCCGAGTGACATATTTTGCACACGACCCACAAATATGCAGACGCAGTCCTATAAACACTCGGCGCACTCGCAAACAGACAGGCGGACTTTGTCGTTGTTACGTAGAGAGTCAAACTGCGTCACCAGCTCACTGCAAGCACTGTGATTCATCTGCTCAAATAATAGACTGTTTTACTGTAGAAGACGTAGAAGACCAGGTTTAGGAAATGATAATGATGGTTTATTTATCAAAGTGCGCTCTCATCAAACAAAATACTCCTAACATAATTAATCACTTGTCGTAGCGCTTTGTTTTACTCCGTGATCATGAAACGTTGTATTAACAAGGCAGCAACAACAGTGGACAGCCACAACGTATCTTTATTAAATTACACACTAAGGCAAGAAATGGTCATACTTGTATGTACAGGGATGTCAAGATGACTCAGTTGATCAATAATTCTGATCGTTCAGGTCATTCAGGTCACAATAGAATTGTGGAAACTAAAGGATAATAAGAATCGTCGGCAGCAACATTTAGTGATTTCAGTTCAATCGATACATTTGGCTGTTTGTATGACTATATCAATACTTTTTAGTACTACTTTTATTTAATTTTTCCAAGAATAAACACAACAATACAGAACACGACACAACCAGGGGGTGAAAATCACAGTCGCACCTGTTCCAGAATTTGTCCATTTCCAAATTAAGTCCGAATGTCATGTTTCTAAATTTGTCTGATGTCCGTTACCGCGTCAGTGCAGTCCTTGATCGCTTGTGAGGTTTTTTGTCAGCCGTTTCTTTGTGATGGCCTTTTTTCATGCCACCAAAAGTACGTATCCATTTATTGTGTCCATGGCAGGAATTTGATATCATTACTTTTCATTCAGGAAGTTTGATTTCACAAAGCTTGACGGATTCAACAGTCTTTTTGGTCATACAGTAGTGCCAGGGATAATGATTAGTTGTAAAATCGTTTCTTCTCACAACAATTGTAACGCTTTGACATCCTTAATGTACGGCACTTGCCACGTGATGTGTCATTATGTCATTGTCACATGCCAATTTTAAAAGCAAAATCACCACACAGGCCTGTCTGACCTTGAAAGGAAAGAAGTACAAACAATGAACAGTGAATCTTCTTTAGCTCTGATACAAAATGACCAATGTTCTGCAATCCCCAGTCGGAATGTATTGAACAAGTAACAAACTCTAATTGTCCGTTGTGTATAAAAACCTGATATTTGGACACGTCTGAGCAGGAAAAGACAGGTCTTGCTAATAACATCAATGGCAGCTGTGAGCCGTGAAATACATCTTTAAGTCGTGCCTCTGAAGCTCAACGTTAAATTGCAGAGGCCCGATAATGACACATTGAAATGAATTCAGGCCGTCATTAATGCTATTAGATTACACTTGCGCATTCCCTGCTCTGGCTTGTCAAAATGTCTGCCAATGAAAGATGTCCCGGTAAAACGCAGAAGGTGGTTAGCCCTTTTAGAAGTGGCATATTTAAACATGGATTTTAAATGGGTGTAAATGGAGTCAGGTGAGTGAGTGTGAAGCGGCAGAGCTGGGGCTGACAGCGGTGCTTAGTGTCTATTAGAGTGTCTAACTTCTGAACAATAAATCAGTAACAGGCTGCAGGAGTGGCCGCTGTAAATGGGGTTTTAGTCGCAGCATCGCATTACAACGGCTCACGCCATTACACCGGCAGGAGTAAGTGAAAGTAATGGGCTTCTTGGCAAACAAAAGAACGCTGGTTTACTGCAAGGAAAATGATGCATGGATGGTTTGAACTGAAGACATTTTTAATAGCTTTAAATTATCAACTCACGGGCTTAATTCAGCTCTTGATTTTTAAACATTTAGTAGGAAAATGGGATTTATTGCGGGAATTCATTTGTTGTTTATGTTAGGACTCCACAAGTTTGTAAAATGATCGAAATGCGGCAGGTACTGCGATTGCGATTAGATTTGCAGTTCATGTTTTGGTAAGAGAATTCTGTTCAAAGTTCACATTTTAAACGCGTTCAGGAGAATCGACAAAAAGACTGAAATAGGGCTATGGAGTATGGACAAACTACGCAATAAAATAATGTATTTCAGAACATGTTTAGACAGTTTTTAAGCGGAATAAAACAGCAAATATGTTCTAATTTGTGGAGGAAATTGCGGTACTTCCAAAACAGCAACATTTGCAATTTGCTAATTGTGACTGTTCAAATTGCAATTTAATTTCACTTACAATTAATTGCACAGCCCTAGTGTATGTATGAGATTAGATTCAGCAACACAATTACGTCAGTATGGAGGGCAAAAGACGATAGTATGTCAACAAAAATGTGTTAAAACATGTCTTTAAACGCATTAATTGAGGTCTAGACAGTGGAGATGATCATGGACTTTAGGACAGTCACAGCCTCCCCTCGCCCTGACAGACTCCCCCATCACCACCGTGGACTCCTTCCGTTTTTTCCCCGTGATTTTTAAATGTTTTGATAGCACAAATTCTGTACAATCAAGTGAGTACAATCAAAACGTTTTTATCTGATTAAAACATCGTCTTACAATCAAACAGAATAAGTTAATGCAGACGGCTCCTTGAATGCAATGTGAGTTGGTAGAAAATACATTTATCAGAGTTGTGTGTTTCCTTGTGTGTTTCTGGAGGGCCTTTCCTTTGAGTTTCAACAAATAACTACTTCTTTTGCTTGAGACCGTGCCTTCACACCGCGCTCTCCAAAGCGATAACACGGAATCAGTCGGCGTTTTCATCTCTTGGAGCAGCTCCTCATCTCTTTGCCGTGTGTATCTCAGTCAAATACTTGTCCAACACCTTCAACTTCACAAGATTCTGCTCCATCAAATAAGATCGATGCCTTAGTGAGATGAACGCGCATGTACAGACCCAGCTCCTCCTTTTGTAGCTGCGTTCGACCTCTTCCTTTTGTCCTGTAGCGGTGTAAAGCACAATGACACACAATGACAAGCGCTGTGACTGAATTTGTATGCACGGCACACGCTATAAGGACTTACGGTCATGACCTAAACTCCTGCACACCCTCTGTTCTCCGACGTCGTTGTCCAATTATTTATGTCTTTCCTTCGGCTTCGGCCTTGCTGTCCCCTTTTTGTCCCCTTGCTGTGAGTCGTTGATCACCTTCAATTACATTTGTTTTATGAGAAAGATATTTTAATATTGTTTTATGTCCTTTTAAAGTCTTCCTCGGTTATTAAATCTCATTTGTTATCACGGCTGAGGATGTGGAGCCACTTAATCCGCTGCTTGTTCCTTTTAGAGGTTGAGCGTGTTAAGATCTCAGTAATTGTGGACTTTCAATCAATTCCCATTAGGGATAAGAATTGATCAATATCAATAGTACTGAAAATTCCGCTTTCGATCCGATTCCTTAACGATTCTCATATCGATTCTGACTTCTATTAAATAATATGCGTCTTCTTTATCTAGTTTTATAAACCTGTATTTAATCTAATTTTAATTCATTTAGACAGAAGTGTTGGCTACAATACGACTAAAACTACAGTGTAAAGCTAACCCTTTTTAATAGGCTAAAACAGAATTTGAAGCTCAATTTCAGAGGGACTGTTGTAAATAAAATCTGAAATTGCTTATTATGGCGCGTTACCCAGATAAACACGTGCAGAGATCAAACAGGTTGGTTTAATGCTGAGGCAGTAAGAGCTTTTCTGTCGTCTCTTTCTCCGTCCCTGCTCTTCTCGCGTGTCCTTGTTATTCACATAAACGGCTCTTTCCTCTGCATGTGCGCCACTCTGTAAAGGTAAAGGTGTCTGCTTCCAGATGGACTCAGCCCAACGTACAGCAATACAATGCAAACCATTAAAAAAAAAGGATTAAGTTTAAAGTACACTTGAAATGTGCCCTCTGCATTTGACCCATCCTTCAATGCCGCTGGGGCGTCTCCTCAGGGGCAGTGGGAGCTACAGTGCAGCGCCTGGGGACCCATCTCTAGATCTTTGTGCTAGGCTTGGTCAGGACTACCGTCACTGAAGGGTTTTACCTATTGTGCATGTTTTGGGTTGATGGGGGAAACCGGAGCCCCCGGAGGAAACCCACCCAGACACGGGGAGAAACATGCGAACACACGATTAGTATCAATTCTCATTAAAGGCTAAGACCTCTGTTAATTTCACATTAATTAACACATTTAGTTTCTCACAAAATTACAACAGCTATAAACCACAAACTCAGTGTTGACGTCATAGAACCAGGAACATCCAGATGAGCCAAAATAATATCTGAGTTAAAGACATAACGTAAATATTTAACAACATCTTAAATCCTACTATTATAATTCCTCATTATCTTTACATGGCTTGTGTTCCATTTAGAGAAGGAGGTGTTAACGCTGCATTAACCTTTACTCTGGTTTTAAACTCTGTCTTTGCCCTTTCTTAACTATAGGTCTTACTTATTCTCTGCAGACGGAGAATAGCCTTGCGAGTCGTGATACTCCAATTTAGAGTTATTCTTTGCCCGTTACTGTGAATAAAAAAACATCAGGCAGATTGCTTAAAATGGAAATGTCAGTTTGTTTTGTCAGCCCACAAAGTGCTCCGCTCACAATGAGACGAGAGGCACAATTATAGGTTGGATTTCGAAGTAGTGTGTGGGTTAGGGCTTCCTCTACAGCGCCAGAGAAAGCGATGACTTTGATAACGCTGTAGGCAGTGCTCCGCTGTGCCATCAAAGCAGCGTGTGGTCAAGGTGAATGCCAGAGCAAGCGCTGGCCGTTTCTCTGTGTCACAGGTGTGGCTGGAAGCTGTTTCTCTCAATGTAAACTGAAATGTTTTATCTGCTACAAATCAGAGCGTAGTGTGGGTTTACGGGGAGTAACGCAGATGTTCTAAGGCTGCACTTCCTTGTATGGTCCTGTGCTGGTTTAGTCCTGGTTAGGTTCTGGATTAGACCTTGTGAATCAATAATGAGTCTTGTCTTAAAGGGCTTAAAATGGACAAATAGTATTTACACATATCAAATGAAAGTTTTTGTTTAGGCCTGCCACATGTTAATCAATTAATTGAAACTAATCGCCTATTGAGATGATCATCAACTAATTCAGTAATCGAATAATCCTTAACTGGTCTGCACATAGGTTCCTAAACATGCCATGAGCAGAGAAAAGAAGTTTTAAAACTCAATTTACACAACTGCATGAAAATGCCGCTGGAGAATGCGTAAATTTGGTGAATTTGTTGAACACACTACTATCTATCAGCTTCAGCTTCATCTGGAGCCAATTTTGTAAAAAAATAAATAAATTATCAGGTGACTTTTGCGTTCTAATCAATTGATCAATGAATTGAAAGAATAACCACCAGACAAATTGGTTAGCAACATGATCGTTAGTTGCAGCTCTACCTTTGTTAAAGTGCATACGAGGTTAGACTGCACATTGACTAATATGATGTTACTTCCTGGTTGGACATGAGCATTTACTTTGTTAAATGATTGTTTAGACTGTCAGAGAAATGAGTCAGTTGTGTTTGATTGTCCCATGAATTTTAAATAAAAAATTCTGTTTTAGAACTCAGCTCTACAAACTGCCACTTGACTGATGTAAAACTATAATCAATATTTTCCACAGGCTCTATCCCTGTCATGTGCACTTTAAGCTTTATCTATCAATACAATATATGTATAATATATATATAATTATAATATAATATTAAAAAAATTACATTCATTTTGTATTTGATCATATTTAAAAAAGCAATGTTAAAAAATGATTTAAGAGCGTATAATTGCAAGATAAATTTTACTTCAAATGTTGGTGCCAGCATACTTTCAAATTGGGGAAAAAAAATCTAAATCTTTGTTACATTTGAGCTTTCAAAATAAATGTTGACTGAATAAATACCGTACATGTTATAAGTGTTGCCAGTTCAAAGAGTGATTAGTTTCTGTCATTTGCCCTTTTTTCAGGAGTCTCATATCGCAGTGGATTAGCCTTGGTAATATTTACTGACCAATATTTAGTCATGCTGATTTTGGATCATAATTGAAGTCATTTTGCATAACATTTGGATGTGGTGTGAAACAAATACGCGTGTTGAGCTGTTGGTTGTTGTCATTCACAACTCATGCTGCCGGTGGAAATTAACAGACAAAGTGTAATTAATTTTTGTTTCTAGAGGGCATTCAGGGACATGCCTTCAACCGCTGCAAGTTATTTTTCCTTTCTTGAAACTGTTGTAGAACTGAGAGGAATACAAATCAGGGGAGATCCAGCAGAAAGACATTTACGCCAGAATCAATCCTCGCTCGAGGTTAATGTTGTTCCAGCAAGACTTAACCACTGTCTATGATAAATTTATGTGCATATTTAATTCTGAAATCGTCTGTGCACAATCTCAAACTAAATTGCACATGGGAGTAGAAAGATGGTGTATATCATTTTCCATCACACATAACACGCTGCTACATAAAATGATCTTATTTAGGTTTTTGGCTTTCAGAAAAATTACCTTTGAAAAGTAGGAGCAAAATGAGAAATGAATTAAATCAAAGGGTGTGCGCATTATCAGCTGTGCGGTTGGCTGCGGCACCAGAGATATGCCACCAACAAGTGGATTAGAGCGGCAACGCTTATGAGAAAATAATCAAAGATAATGGAATTAGCTGAATAGAATACAAGTGAATTGGACATGACTCGAGGCAAAGAGTTTAAACAAGGGAAATGAACAACAAAAAGCAAATCGCTGCCAAATTTGATGTCTTTTGCATAGCGCTGCAGGCTTGTGTTGTATAAGGATTTTAAGCAGTGATGGAAGAAGTACTTTTTTTGTTACTCAAGTAAAAGTACAGCAGAGAAAATACTCGGGTGAAAGTTTTTTTCTGAACCTTTATTTACCCAGGGAGGCCAGTTGAGAATCTCGCACTGGGAAGTACATACAAAAACATTACAATGACGTACATCACAGAGAAGAAAGATTATAAATAAGAACAAGATATTATAAATGAATTCAAACAATCACATTGCGCTCAAAATGGAAGTTAAAAGGAATTTAAAATGTTGTACATGGAAGCTGAGTAAGCTTCAGTGATAGTTCCATCTGTAGGTCCATAGTTAAAAACATTCTGACCCAGTTCACTCTTAATGGGCAGTGCAGCGTTGAATTTTAAAACATCTATCCATACTCCAATTTGAAAAGTAAAAGTATCACTTTAAAAATCTACCGTAATTTTCGGGCTATAGAGCGCTCCTGAATATAAGCCGCACCAACCAAATGAACAAAGAAAAAATAAATGTACATATACCTGTCAATAAGCGGCAGGTGACCACTTTGTAACATGAGATATTGACACAGACAGATGGTCCATGCACGGGTTGTCTTTTGACCCGTGGGTCAGGTCTGGCCAAGAAAGTCTCATTTCAATGTGGCAGGTTCTAAACGGCTGACCGCCGTACATCGCATGTCCGCGCTCCGCGTGTGTCTTTGTGTGTCGCCGCATCTAGATTCACTTCCTCATTAGACTCATTTCTACGTGAATATGAGTCGGATTGTAATAAACACAGAGAACACATCTGAACAGGCCCCTGAACAGTGCTTCCACCAACGTCTTCTTCTACAGTGTGACAAGTAATGGCCTATTGTCCAAAAATTAAAGTACTTAAGTAAAAGTATTCAAGCACACCTATAATATTCTATTTTCAGTCCTTACAGTGCTTTTACTTATGTACCATTTTCAAACTGTGACAGGAAACTTGTGGTGTCTCTTTTGTGGAGTCATAATTGACCAAAGTGTCTATGTGTGTGGGCTGGCAGAGGTCACGAGGTAATGGTCCTGTGGAAAAATGTTTGCCAAATATGTGTGTGTGCGTG
>BJKM01000035.1:70000-310000 GCA_015082035.1 Chaenogobius annularis
AAAACATATTTTTATTTAAGCTAAAAAAGTAAACCTTAATGTAAAGCTCTATTTTCTTTGGCTGATTCTTTAGTGACTGTGACTGGTTTTCATTCAGAAAGTTTGATTTCAAAAAGCTGTAACCAGATGTGAAACCGAGCGCATCCAGAATCTCATTGCTATTTTTTCACGCCCGCAAAAATCTTCGTATAACAATCCTGACTCTAAAATGTTTTATCGTGACACCCCGAGTAATATTTTATACAACAATCAGTCTTGTGCCTCCAAAAACATTTTAACAAAACAAAAAAATGTCGAATGACTCCCAAACAGCCTTTTCTGTGTCAACAAGTTTTGCTTGGCAGAGGCCGTTTCCTGTGACGCCGGCCTCTCTCCCCCTCTCGCCCCCTCTCTCCCCCTCTCTCCCCCTCTCTCTCCCCTCTCCCCCCTCTCTCCCTCTCTCCCCTCTCCCTCTCTCTCCCTCCTCCTGCTCTTTCTCCCTCATCTTTTTTTACACCGTGTCGTGCTATCTTGTTTTAATTCTCATTTTTGAAGGCAGTGAGTGTCTGCAAGCACGCTCACTTTCTTGGCAAATAAAAGGTGTGGGTGTGTGCGTGCCAATCATGGCCTACTCCATCTCATTTATTCCTTAAGGGCTTGTCTTATTGGAGCCTCTCTCTCTCTCTCTCTTCTCTCTCTCTCTCTCTCTCTCTCTCTCTCTCTCTCTCTCTCTCTCTCTCTCTCTCTCTCTCTCTCTTTCTCTCTCTTAGATCCAGTTCAAATACAGGGAATGAATAATTAGCCTCCCCGATTTTGGCTTGAATTGGGAAGTAGGTCGCTGGTTGACACACACACAAACACACACGCACATCTCCAAAGGGAACAACCACAGTGAAGGAATGTTGCTTTCACCCACGGAGGGCCACTGCATACAGGCATTTGACTTTTTTGCTCCGCCTGGCTTGTCCTGGCAAAGGAAAAAAAAGTGAGTCAGATGTGGTTGGTGTTAAGAAAAAAGCAAGAAGCTGTGGGAGGAGCAACAGGATGTGTAGTGTGAGGGGAAAGTGTGAATGGATTTAAGCTCCTCGGTTTGTTTTTCGAGCGAGATTTTGGACATCTGCACTTTGAATTGTACGTTTCTCAAAAGTAGCAGCATCAGAGCGCGTTGAGGAGGGTGTTTGTTTTAAGAAATGCTCACTTCACACTTTGCCGTCACATCGCCAGCCCTGCGAGGAGCGATCAGTCTGTTCCTCAGTGGCGACCGCATGCACAAAAATCTCCCTAACAACTTTTTCTAGAGGCGGCAGAGAAAAAGTTGTTTCTCCTGAACTTGCGAGGAAGGGCTGAGTTTTTCTGAAATCCTTTTTTTTGTTGGGTTTCTCTCCTCCCCCTGTGGGTTGACAGGGCGTGTCCGCTGACCCTTTGACCCAGTGCTGTGTGAGTTTGTGTGTGTGCGCTGGATGAAATGGTATACGGGGTGAAGTTTCCCAGCTGCGCAGCAAAAGGGGGCTGGGCGAGGGGGATGCCGCTTTTTCCAAGGAAAGATGTGCATTTTTGAAGGCTAAAGCACACGCTAAAATAATGAGCGCTTTGTGAGCAAGAAACTGTTGAAACAGAAGAGGAACAAGTTGTGATTTTAAGGGCAATCTGTACTGATATGTAGCTAAAGATTAGAGGAAGTTAAAAGTGGAGAGGTGGGGCATGGTGAGGCTGAGGCGAAGGGAAGTTAACATTGTTTTCATGCTAATGCAAGATGACATGATTTGAGAAATCCTCCAAAACAAATAGTCAATATTTAAAGCCTGGTACTCATCATCTCTCTGTTTCTCTCTTTTATACAGTAAAACCAAACACACAATTCAAAATGTTGTTCTGTAAAGTAATGTTTATTTGTATTGTTGGTTGATAGTATAGTATTGATGTCCTGCACTTTATTCACTCAAGTGATATTCATAAACAAGACTGATTCTATATCTATTCATTAAAAACTAGCTCACAAAAGTAGAAAAGTATGTCCCATGAACAGTATTCTGACAAATTATAAAGATGATAGTTATTTTTTTAAGGAATGTAAGTTTATACCAGAACAGATTATAGTGAATCTGTTTTGTCTTGTGGATGTTTCTGAGTGTACTGACACTTTTGTTTTCACCTGCTTCATGTAATAGCTAACACATATGGGTTTTACAGCAAAACCCTTTTAACTCTAGTACAAGTGTACTTGCTGTAAAGTAAAAGTAAAGTACCTATAAAGAGATTTCTGGATTAAAGTAATGCCTAAATTACACAAAGCACTTTTTCTGAAGTACTTTCTGCCACTGCTGTCTAGTTATGGCGAGGTAGAGTCATGTTTCATCTCACTGGTTTCTGTTGTGCGGTTAAAGATACATGATGTATCTCCTTTTCATAAAGACAGACATGTTTTGGGAAAATCTTGTAGACATCTGTTTTTGAGACAAATCTGAGTGTGTTTATCCATGTGTAACATAAGCAGCTATGAATACGGATGCACCTTTAAACAGGATTAGATGGGATGAGCACTATTTTGTCTCCTTCCATCCGGGCGTTTGAAGATGCGCCAGCTGCCTTTGATATGTGCACTTTGTGAGGCCTCTTAGCCTGCATCAAGTGACTGCAACAGCCAAATTGATTTTTCCCCTGGCGTTTTTATCACCGCCATAGAAATGCTGATTTTGATGCAGTAACTACACAATCAATGTTACCAGCACAACATTTCCCCTGTTGGGAGTTACAGCTGTTAGTTCAGTAAGCTATTATGGAGAGGTGCCTTTTTGACTTTTTTGGTTTCTGTCATTACTGAGCAGTGGCAGCGGCAGCGATGGACAGTGCTGCTATAGTCGTGTCAGACACGTTGTACCTCTGTCGGCCTGGTCCAGCAGCTGCTCTGTCATGACACAGTCTTTTACCATGAGCTGCTCTTTCATGAAGAGTCCTTTTAGCCCTAACCTTCTCCCACCACACTCCGCCTCATGTGGCCTCGGTCTCCACAATGATGGCACAAATCTGCTTTAGTTAGAAGAAGCTTTTGCACGGCGTTATCATGTGAGACGTCAACCAAGAATCAAATATCTAAACAAGACACAATGAACTGCCAAACAAAGTACACACAATGTTACGACTTTCATCGTATGTCTGAAATTAGTATTTGGGATATTTGTGGAAATAAACTAAACAAGTGTTTAGTCAAGATTATTCGGTTGATTGATAATCGTGATTATTTAGGTCACAATATAATCGCAAGAACAAAATAGCAATAATCCTTGACTGTTTTAATTCAATCTATGTTAAAAAAATACAATAATAATAATCTTTTTTTTAATCTGTTATTTTCACAACTTTATTTTGTCATTCAGACAGTTTAATTTCATAAAGCTGGTGGCAAACTTGAGAAATAGTAAAGTGCTAAACGAGATTTCACACAGTCTCAGTAATAATTGGGAATAATCCTTAAATTGTGATGTTTTTTCCCACAATAATCATAAAATGTAACATGTGACATCCTAACCTAGACTAATCTTTTTAAATCAAAAGCTAACATTAAGTGTTTTGTAAATATGGATGAATGTGTCTTGAATAAAGTTATGATTGTTAGTCCTTGATTATTCAATATTGATTATAAAAGATACACTAGACTAAACCAGACACTCTAAAAATGTCTTTTCCAAGCGCATCCTGGCCACGGGGCCGCTGCACAAAAGCACAACAATAACACACAGCATTTCACACATCAATATCATAGTAATGAGGCATGTAAAATCTAATACATTATGCATTATCTATTGTATAATAACATGTGATGATAATAACATGTGTGATTATGTTAGCTGTGATTGTGTGCATGGCATCTGTAAATATCCACGCAGGAGGATTGTACTATAGTGATGAGAGCAGTCGTGTCATGGCTGCACTCCCCGCTCCGCATTATGAATGAGCTCTGACTTGTGCCGTCTCCCGTGCAGACATCAGGGGGTGAGCTGGGCCTGTCACCCCCCTCCCCCTGTGGCAGTGCCCTGTGGAGGCTCTCAAAACCCGCTCTGCCCCTCTCCTCAGCGCTCACTCACTCCTAATGAGCTGCTCAAGTGTGCGGCGCTACATGAGTGTCACACACGCGATCAGGACGTCTACAACTCGGTCTTTACACCTTCGACACTGTGTTCATGGCTTTTGTTATGGTTTTACTATGAAGTACAGTGTAACAGTTTATGTGACGTGTCATTAGAGTGAAACTTGCAGGAGATATTTTTAAAGGTTGAAGACCAGAAGCAGAATTGAGCTGTAAATAAAGTGGAAGTATATTTTCTTTGTTTATATATGCCTTTTTGGTTTTACAATGTTACTTAACTGTGGCATTTTAAAGAAGGCTTATTTTCTAACTTACAAATGTTCAAACACATTTCCCTATAGTTTTAAGATGAGATTGATATTGCAGGTATAACTCACACCTCTCATTGTAATGATGATTCTGTGCTTAAATTGCACATCACTTTGTTTTGACTCATCTTGGCCATCAAAGCGATGATCACTTCTTTTCTCTTTCAACAACTGCCAAAACATCCAGATTCTATGAAAGACCATAAAGAAAGGTAGAAGTGATAATAATAATAAAATATTATGAGGCCACATCAAATTGATCACTAAGGCCTCGAATTGAGATATTTAAACGAGACAAAACCTGCCTTAAAACCATGCGGTTTAAGACTAAACTAAATATTTATTAAAATATTCATGTACAGTTATACGTGAAGTTACAAATATTATTTGCATATATTGAATGAAACACATTCTCACATATTTGGATATGCAAAGACAAAACTAACAACACTGCTGTGCATTGGGGACACAGAGATCATTCACTGAAGACTTTGTAAATATTAATGTTCATTGAAGTGATACTATCAACTCTGTGTCTTATTTGAAAACAATTATCTGACAGCCCTGTAAATTAGTTATTGTATCAGTGTTAAGGTTGTTTCACATAGATGTAGAAAGGTAGATTATCACAACTGTTAAATTAGTCACACAGAGAGCAGGATCAGAGGGAGAAGATTTCAGGAAACAGCCTCTCACTGTCTGGATCAATATCAATTCAATCTTGTATGCCGCACAATCTGATGTTTCTTTTTTTCTTTTCATTTTGAAAGATACTGGAGCTTGGCCAGTGCTTTTATTTTCAGTGAACTGTTTTGTTATTTTTTATACTCAACTTCTAGTACTAGTACTACTAGTGCTGCTACTACTACCACTATTATTACTACTAGGAGTACTACTACTATATACTACAGTTACTACTATTAGTATTACGTCTTGCTGAGTTGAAGTTATTCTAATTAGAATCTTTTTAGAAAAATGTATTCATCAGATTTTATTGGAGTTATAGAAGTAAACAGTGACATTGATTCTAAATGCTGTTCTGTCCTTGAGCAGTGCTGTGTTTAAATGATGCAACAGAAATTGATCTGATTGATTTGAACAGTCAAACACGTACTAATTTAAAGTTAACTTTCACTTACGACAAGGTTTTAGTCTGCTATTGCAAATAATGGTTGGTTGTAACATTACTGTAACTACACATTTGAACAATTCTTAAAAGGCTTTTTCTAAAAACAATGCTGTGTCATATGATTTTCCAGAAATAGTTCTTTATTGTGGATGAGGGATGTGGTGGCTCTAATTACTGTCTGTGAATGAGTTCAGTAAATACTGCATAATAAATTATAAATGACACTGTCAACATGCTGTTACAGTAATGACACGCCACGGAATCAAGCTCAGCATCAGTCCAAATCACTGCTGGACTGACTGGCGAGAGCCTTAATAAATGAAGACGTTTATGCATCATTTTCTCTTTAGCCAATGAAAAATACATGAGTTTGCTTTTCCTGAGGATATAAACAGAAAATGTACTTGAAATGTACTATTATTGCCTGTAAAGTTGATGTCAATCTTTGAATCCTTAATAATTGAAAGATACAAGTGATAACTCGTACTTAAAAAGTATTCTTTGGTTGACATGTTTTTGGTCTCTTTAAACTATGAATGAACAGATTAATTGTTAAATGTTAACCTCTTACTATATTGCTTTGCTTTTAGAGAACAGAATCACATACACATACTGACAAAGTAGGGCCAAAGGTCAAAAGGGTTAAGAACCCCTGGATTAAAGTATAACTCTGCTTTCCATGTAGAGCAGGTCTCCTCTGAGAATACCTCTGTAGTGCTTGTGTGTTAGATGTGTGTGTGTGTGTGTGTGTGTGTGTGTATCTGTGTACAGAGGCTGTGTGGTGGTAATGTGCTGCTGTAGCACCAGTGCTGGAGTGTTTCTCTGTGTGTACTGTCCGTCACACGTCACTGAGGGGCTCTGGGCTCTCGCATTCACACTGGGTCATGTCCCGAGATGGGACAGTCACAAAAACACCACTCAGAACTAACTCATTTGTGGGACTTAATAACCCTGTGTTGTAAGTCAGCCCTATAATATCCTGGCACAGTCCTTAAATGACCCTCTCCTCTTTACACTCCAGCTTTGAACTGACACAAAATGTGTATTCATTTGTGAGATTTGGCTAATGGCATCAGAATTAAATAACAACATTGTGTGATGGAAATAAGAACACACAGTAAGTTACGTTACTTTAGCTTTACTGTCAGTGGTGTGGCAGTGGCAGTGGCTTTGCTTGTTTAATATCATTACATTTAATTTACAGTCTGCGTACAAAACCTTGTACAACAAAGCTCTTGTGTCAGACTGTTGTATGTAATGCGGTTGTAACAATATATCTACAACACTCAAACTCTTTTTTTTCTTTTATGTCAGCAGCTGTTTGTATTTACAATAATGAGTTTTTATGATTGAAATTCCCCTGTTGTCTGCGCCAAAGCTGAAAAACCCAGTGCTCAAAGCTGTAGCAGGGTCTGTTCTGTTGACATGGCCCGGGTCGCTGTCAACCATCCACACTTAGCCTCCGCTCTGAACTTTGACCTCAGCTTTGAGAGGTGGAGCTGTTACTTGACTCCTCTCTCGCAGACTGTTATGGTGAACGTGAACAACAAAAGCCAACAGATATTCCTTCCATTTACGCGAGTCATGTAAACAAACTTGACTTAAGCTGGATTTGGGCGCTTGTGTTTTCTATGAAATGTAGCCACTACGCACAGGCGCTCACACCCTGGTCCCCACTGCTGCCTCCGCTGACTTACTCCCACAAATATGCAGCAACTACAGCGCAGAGCTTAATCCATTCCAGATTTCCTCCTTTCTCTTCCCTCTCCTCTCTCCTCTGTCTGTTTGCTGTCACTGCCGCCTCTCATGTTCGCTCTGAAGCCAAACCCTGACTTTATGTGGCCGTAAAAGTGCCCTTCTGGAGCTGGGGGACATGACGTACTTTTAAAGAACTGCTTCTACCAGTTGTATCATCAGACATTGGAGAAGATATTAATTCATACTTTACAGTTATCAACAGCATAAACTCTTACATTAGTCAGGGAAAGTGCACGGATACTACAACATAAGCATATTTCACACAGTTTGATTAAATTGACCAACAATAATCACCTTCACTCACACCTATAAACCAAAAGGCAACTAACACTGCAGGGAAACATGACAAAATGTATTTAGTAGATTTGTAAATATATTATGCATTTAAAGGAAAAAAAGTGTACCCAAGTGCACGTAATCCACCGTTTTACACATCGTAATTAACTTTTTAATAAAAAACATAGTCTCCAAATCGTCATAGAGTCTACTTTGCTTAACCTACTGTTATCATAACTAATTAAATATAATTTTATAGATGAATTATATTTATCTCTGGCATCTTTGTTAGAACTAATAGGTCTGTAAATAATTGGCAGCCAGCGGAGGATTTATTGGATTTGATAAGAAGACTACTGCAATTAAAATGAGCTGCAGAAGTTGTAAACCTAATCTGTTCTGGGCCCAATAAAAACTATATGAGTGAGAGTTGCTCTGGTGCAGGCTGGGAGATTTGTAATAAGTTTAATTTAAAATGTGGCACTTCCTTTTTTACTGTCCCTTAAATTTGGTGGCTGCGCAGATGGATTCTGAGCGAAAGCTGCTGGAGCAGTGAGAGTCTGCGACGAGGTGACTCTGACGTTTACCTAAAGGCTCGTGGAGGACAGTGTGGACAGGAAGGGCCAGAGGAGTATGTACTGTTTAATGATCTGTGCAACAAAGAGCAGCAGAGGTGAAGCTGTTGTTAGGTCATATACAGTAGCACTTGAGTCGACGCGTGTGCACTTTGCTGATCGGGAAAGAATTTGACATTTCCTTTTATTATGGTCTTGGTAAATAACTATTATTTCGTGTTGAAAATGACATTCTACTGTCTAAAAAAGTGTGTTTTTTAATCATTGTTGTGTCAATTTTGATATCTAGCAAACAGTACTTTCCTTCGTCTAAAAATAGAGTTTGACATTTTAGTATCTTGAAAACACTAGCTGAAATACACTTATATTTACATTTCCTTGCATCTTTAAAACAAAAATAACCAACGCTAACCCAGACTCTTAACTCTGTGACTGCATTTTGTAATCTAACACATGCAAACCACTGATTTGTTTAGTTTAGATAGTGTTTTTTGTAACGTTGCTTATGTTTTGACTTCGCGGTGAAGCATGTGTTGCCGTGTTCACACATGAGTGGCTGACAGGCACAGACAGATGTTATGTCCACATGCTGCAGGTGTCACATCATTGTGTCTCAAACTGCCCTCACCTGATTTAACCATGTGTAAAGGAATCCTCTGGTTTCACTGTGAGCGCTCATCAGGACGGAAAGCACCAAACATCCACTGACAAAACTTTGGACTTTTGCAGTGGACTTCCTTTTTTGAAAAAACGCTGTCAAGAATTTTCTGTAAAAGTAATAAAACGTGAAATAGTTGTAGTTCAATTATTACTTCAGTTTCTTTGCATAGTAAACATTAGAAGGAGTTTAGAAAAGGATATAAAAGATGTGGTATATATAAACTTTTAGATAGATACATAGACATTAACTACACCTGAATAAAAGATTGTCAATAAATAATGCAAAGCCTACAACGAATGCAACGTCTGTGTATAAAAGTGATAAGTTGTGATAATATCAAGTTTGCAGGCTTTCGGGGACTGTTTGCTTTATACAAGACAAATTTAACCTCTACTTTTCTATACCACCTGCTTGTCTCCATGGAATATTCTGCATTATGGCATTAAACGTGTTGAATCAATGACGCCACCAGACCAAGTCACAGGTCAGATCTGTGGAGAGCGAGCCGGCTCACAGGGGGAAAAAGCTTGTTTTTCAAGGTTTTTTGAGCCATAAAAACACCTATCATTGATTTCATTCGAGATGGAAGGGTTTAATGCCATACTGTGAAACATTCAAGGCAAATCAATAACAACGGACCCTCCACCAGAAGTTACATAGTGCACCTTTGAAGCAAATTTAAATTTGTCTCAAACTTCTTTGAACTGAGTACAGATTTTGCACATTTTAAGTAAATATGTATAAGATGTACTGGACAAATCAGCAGCGCCAAGAATGTTTTGCATGTGTTTCAGCCAAACTACTGAGCCACACTGCCACCATGCATGATAGGGTTTATTGGATTGTAATTGCGCATGAAAACATGCAGAAATAGAGTCGTGTATGAGTTTATATTCTGGCATGACTCATGTTCCTTGTTTATAAATAAAAGTGTGGGTTTTACCTGGAGCCCTGTGCATGAGTGGCCTTGCTGTGTTCAGTCTGGCTCAGTGCCAGGAGACTAGTGCATATGATTACAATACAGACACACCGTGACAGTGCACAGCTCCCTGCAGCAGGTAGAGGCTTTAAGGCTTTAGGCAAATCCCTCCAGGCTCCTCGCTCTCTTCTCACACTTTCCCTTTGTGATGCCCAGATGAAGGCTAAAGAGTGTCTAAGTTTGCAGTGAACATACAAAGACACATTGGCTTTTGATAAATGTATTTTATAATTAACTGAGTAATTATCACTTGTATTGACTTCAGGAAAAAGAAAAAACATAGAGCAGTGTCTGCTGGTCAAGATGATCAATGCTTTTGAGTCCATTATAATTACTGTTTTTGCTGGCTCAACTGTTGTATTCCCTGAGGGAGTTGGCTTTAATTTTCTTCTCTGACATCTTCAGACCTCCCTGTGCAACTTCTGTTGTTTCCAATAATTCATTACAGCTCTTTCGTCAAACAGTAAATTAACAACATATTACTCATAAATAGAAATGTGTTCTGATAGTGATTTTTGTTTTGATCAGACACCAAGTAATAGTAAGTATTACAACATCGATCTGATGCCGAGAGCAATGAGTTCTGTATTCAAATGAATTGAAACTCCTCCATTATAAACCTTGGCGTCAAGAGGCCATAATTATTCTCGCTTGAACTGATCTAAAAGTTAACTTTATATGCAGATAAACTAAAATATATATTCTATTATATTATTAATTAAATGAATGCCTGTGATGTTGCATGTAGCACTTCCTCTTCCTGGTGATCAAATGTTGTACTGTATGTAGACTGTGATGGTTTTCATCCATCTGTCATGTCTATAATCTGACTCCGTGCTCTCTGGAGCTGCAGCACAGAGTGAGCACATGCACTGCACCTCTGCGCTCACATGGAGTGGATGAGCTAATTAGTAAAGTGCCACAGAGGACTGTATGAAGTCACACTGCTGCATGTTTCCTGTGAGCTCCTGCTATCGATCCGAGACAAACGAACAAATGAGGAAGAGTCAGAGGCGGAAGGATATGTACGCGGAGGGTCATCTGTGCTCCCGCTGTAGGGCCCTGAAGATCAATACTAGCTTTGTGTGGCTTACGTGTAATGTAGATCCCAGTGGTCACTCCCCCTAGTGGCCTGAGAGTGACAGTGAAGAGCTCAAACACAGTATAGACAGAGGAGAGGGAGAGGTGGAAGAGCGCAGAGCGATTGTGTCGACCCAGTTCCATCACTGCCTGTTTGTGTTTGGTACGACTGCTGCTTAAGAGCTTTGTGGCATGAGGACAGGCCAAGGAAGGTTACATGACATAATGAAATGCATTTGCCGTGATGCAGCGCGCTGTATTACAGTCACATACGAGCTCCGCATCCTGCACCAGTTTGTAATGATTCTGATGATTTGATGCCCGATGTTCCTCTCACATGTGAAAACAGGTTTGGGAAAGAGAAAATCAAAATAATGTTGGATCATTAGTTTTGTACGTGCACATGAAAGCTTTTTACTTTGCCCACCTCATCAGCTTACAGATGGAAGAAACATTTGCAAGTTCAAACAAAAGTTTTTTACATTAGTAATTTGTAACTTGAGCTGTATTCTTTATTGCATTTTCACCTGTTTATTTCTATTATGATTTTATTACCAAATAAACAGAGCAGGAACATGATATGACAGATAAACACACTTGTGCATGTTTCCCATATAAGTTTGCTTGACCATTTTCTGGCACAGGCGACACTGAATTGAATAAACAGATGTCATTTTTATGCCCACTTTCAAAGACAACAAAACATGTTGAGTTTTCAGTTGAATCTAATGTGATCATGATGTTTCCTGTTTGTCTGATGCGCCTGTGCTTTACTGTGCTGAGCTGTGTAAAAGTGTGCAGCGCTGCCTCCCCTGGGCCGCGTGTGTTCCTCTGATTAACGGCAGTAAAGTCTGCAGACACGGCGCGCTCCGACTGGACTGACAGTTTCATGGTGCTTTCTCGCAGCATAAACTCAATGGGACATCAACCCTGATCACGATTGTCTACTGAAATAGTTACAATTAATTATTTGCAATTAATTAATTTAGGGGTGGCTGACATTGACGAAAAATATATCTCGATAAGGTATGTAAGGTATGTAAATTTAACAGAAATGTGTCTTTAAACATATTAGTTGATGTTTAATTATCAGACAACTGTGAAATATAAATCACAAAAGTTCAGAAATGTCACCTTTTACTCTTACTTAAACGTTTACAGTGTCATTTTCCTTTTGTAGCATTTTTTCGTCTAAACAAACTTGATATTCAAATTTTTCAAAACAACATTCACAATATTATCTAAATTTCAATATATTGTCCCTCTCTATTACCTTTTACTCTATTATTGGACAGATTTTTATGCCTCGTGCATTAAAGTTATTCATATCAAATACACCGTTCATCCAACTCACTCTTTGCCCACCAAAAATAATGTAGTAATAATAATAATACATTTAAAAAAATATATATATATATAATATATAATAATATATAAATAATAATAATAATAATAATAATAATAATATATAATAATAATATTAATAATAATAATAATAATATGTGTTTATCTAAATGAATAAATGAATAAAGACAGCTCTATTTTTGGCTTTTAGCTGGTGTGTGAGATGTGTTAGGCAGAGCTCCGGTCGTAACGGGGGGTCAGGATCCCACATAGGCTCCAGATCTGTGCACAGCGGTGGAAACAAATGAAGACAGGTCGCAGTGCGTTGGGAAAGTCAAGATTGTTTGTGATTATTCAGGTCACAACATCGTCGTACAAACTAGAAAATTATCATTGTGACCATTTAGAAGCAAAAATCGCTTATTTCAGTTTGATCTATACTAAAAAGTAACCCTGAATACTTTTATATCTGGCTGTTTATGTTAGCTTACATATTATTTTAAGTGTATAGACGTTATGCATGCATTCTTTTTGCAGTGAGTCAATGGTGAGAAATGACATTTTCTCCTGTAAAAGCGCAAAACACAACTAAAATGTGAAGGCGCTGCTAGAATATAATAACAAATGTAAAAGTCTAAACCCCTGATAAATATTTAGTTTGTACTTGACATCTATTGAACTGTTGTAGAAAAGCTGATAAACAGCAGGAACACTGCAGCTACGCTCACATGTATCAGCGATACAGACTCTTTTGTGATCTACATAAGTTGAACTCATTACCTTTCTCTCCTTAAATAAGATGTTTTTGAGTCAGTTTGTTGAGGACGTTAATTGTGGTGGGTCAAGTTTAAGTGTTCCATCAAGCAGCAACAACCAGAAATTACTTTCTATTTTGCTGTTTAAAATGGACAAAAATTAGGCAAAAAACGAGCTATGAAACACATTTTATCAGTTGTGCTGCTCACATTTTTGCCACTCAGTCGCAATGTGGTGGAGCATTTTTCTAATAAAAGAATGTCAGTGCAAGAGAAATGTAAGTATTTCACTGTCAATGTCATCATTAATCGATTCGTGATGTTTCTTCTCAATAACTGTAACACTAAAACTGGCTGTGGCGACATCCCTGCGGCGCGTCGGGACGGCAGGGTCAGCGACTATAGAGCGGAGGGAAAAGAAAGTTGGTGGTGTTTTAAAGAGACAGATACAGAGATACGCTGGATTGGTAATGAGCTGGATTTTTCTTTTTCGTGTTAGAGAGACTTGGCATTCTGCTCATGATGCCCACTCACACACCATCCTCCTCTTCTCTTCTCTCTCCTCCTGCACTGGCTGAGGCTCGCTTCCTGTCTGCGCCCCGGAGCAGGAGTAAATGAGGATTGGGTTGGTGAGGGGAGGGGAGGGGGGCTCCTGAGCTCGAGAAGAAGCGGGAGAATGAGGGAGGGTGGGGGTCTAAGGGAAACAGGAGGGACCAGCAGTGTGTGTGTGTGTGTGTTGAAATCGAATGCCAGGGCGCCATGTTCTCACCGCCAGCGTTTCCATGGCGACGGGGTAATTCTGGCGAGTAAGGAAATTTCATTCACTGGTATGATGATAAAGAAGAAGAAGAAGAAGAAGAGAAAAGTAGAAGACAGAAAAAAATGAGGGGTGGAGAACGTTAAAGAACAATGCGCCCATCTCCCTGGCAATCTGCACCGACTTGTTGTCTTCCGCTGCCTGCTTGTGCACCGCCACGATGCTTTGCTCGGGTTTGTTTGTGTTTTACCACGCCGTGAGCAAACACCCGCCCACAATCCTGCTTTTTTTTTCTCTCCTTTCTTTCTTTCTTTCTTTCTTTCCCAGAAGCCCTGCAGGTATATGTCAAAGAACAAAGAGATACAATGTTAGCCGGCTGCCGTGCGTGAGCGCTGGGAGAGACGGGCAAATGGGGGTTGGTGACAGGCGTGAGGTCGCGGGGTTAAAGAAATCGGAGGGGATTGTTTACAAGAGGGCGGCGTGCACGTTCAGCGCCTCACGTGGGTCCGCTGACATGACAGAGACTTTCCTGATGCTGCTTGACCTTTTCTGAATTTTTCATGAAGTTAACAGTGTGGACTTGCGAGAGCATCGTTGTTGTTGCTGTTGTTGTTATTGTTGTTGTTGCTGCTGCTGCTGCGGCGGCGTGTGCGGACCTGAGTGCAGCAGCTTATGTGTCGGCCCAGGCAAATAAAGGCACACTTTGGATCTGTGGCTAAGTGGAGTTGACAACTGCATGGGGTTTGACTGGGCCAACCTGACAGCTGTGCAGCCTGCGCTCTTACCACACACGCACAGACACAACCAATACACTCACACACGCTCACACACACACACACACACACACACACATGCACAAGCACACAAACACACACAATACACACACAAGTTTATTTTGAAGAAGATTTTTTTTATATAATATCTGGATATGTATCTTTTATGATATACAGATTTGTGCAGATTTGCATTTAACTATTTGAGCCATATGACAGTAAAGAGTCAAACACAAGTAATATGTAAAAAAGTTATAATGATACACAATTGAATGTATTCATTCATCACAATTTAATATGAATACAACATGAGTTAACAGCAAAAAAGGTAGAATTCCCTCAACTGAAAAAAATAAAATATGTCAATGAATTCACTCCACCCGCCCCCTTCAGTTTAAGCATTATAATGGTGAATTCAGTAGTTCATCATTATTTCATTGTGAATGTAGAGACATTAAAATAAATGTCCCCCAGATCCTTTTTGTGTAGTTGAGAGCGTTAAATAGCATCATTTATAAGTCAAATTGAATTGTAATCAGAAAGCTATTATTATTATTATTTTTTTTAACTGATTTTGGCCAATAAGCTTTATTGGACAGGACAGTGTAGCGTGAAATGGGGATGAGCGAAGGGAAGGACTCGGAGCCGACTGCACATGGAGCAGAACATATGAGCTTCCACTCAACCATCCAAAAGTAACATTTAGTCGACATACATTTACTTTTAAAAAAAAATACTACACTTTTAGTTATTAGACTTGTGTTCTGGTACAAGTTGAGTTTTCTTTTTGCAGCCATGAATTAATGAAGTTCATCTATAACATATGGTGTATATTGCCTGTCCAAAAAAAACAAGTCTCCACAGAAAAAAAGGGGCAATATTTTGTAGGACCTCCTTTAGCTTTGGTTACAGCACACATTCGCTGTGGCATTGTTTCATAAGCTTCTGCAATATTAAAAGATTTCTTTCCATCCATTGTTGAATTTTTTTTCACCAATTTATCTTGTATCGATGATGTGAGAGAGTGCCCACTGCACAAAGCCTTCTCCAGCTCGTCCCAAACACTCTCACTAGGGTTCAGAGCTGAAGTAGATTAGTTTCTGCTTCTCCTTAGATGTTTTTTCTGCTTGATGCCGATGATTTGACCCTTCACAAACATTGAGGGTTTAAATACAGTGTTGCAGTTAAAAGATCATCACTCATGCAGCATTTATCCAGGAGGAGGCTCCTGCCTACTGTATTTGCTTAGTTGAATCCAAGTAGTGACGTTTTTTTTTGTTTTTTTTGGACAGACCATTGTACCGTTGTAATTTTACCATAGAAGTGTGTTCAATGATCAATTATTATAGGAGGTCTTTGAAAAATGAATCTTTTTGATTCCTGTTAGTAGCTTCCCAATGCATAAAAACTACCAAGAAATTAATTTTAAGAGGTCTCTTTCACTGAGGGTCTTTGGTTGTGTATGACAGTATAAAAAGGCCCTTAACATCACGTTTTTATTGAATAAGTATTTCCCAATTCTACCTAAAATGATGCTTTGTCATTATATGTTCACCCCTTAACAAGCGTCATAGTTTGACAGGACGAGCCATCAACACAAACACCTAAAGTGCTTATTACTGCCTAAAGTGCTATTTACTCCTCTCACTGGATGCTGCTGTCATTGTTCTCACGACTGCAGACTTGCCTCTTAAAGCTCTGTCCTGATGTGTTTTTACAGTGGCTGAGGAGGGACTGTGGGAGTGCGGTCTGTCCTACGAGTGCCGGACCCTCCTGTTCAAGGCCATACACAACCTGCTGGAAAGGTACAGGCATCAGTATCCACTCGTACTTCATCTAGACAGGCATGTGAGGAGGAAGACACGTACGTAAACTATAAAAACATGTTACATAACTGGCTATGCTCAACGCCGCACACAGGGGATATCGTTTACAGATGAATTACATGTAGATTAAACGTACAGTGCAAGGATAATTGAATTCTAATCAAATTAAAATCAAATTGTTTCAAATGCTCAATGACCAACTTGGATCTTTTGAATCAAGAGGTCAACAGCTAATCCTCTGTCAGTAAAAGAAAAAAAGTTTAGAGCATAGTTTTGAGATAAAAATATTTACAATTATATATATCATAATTATCAGAGATAAAATACTAATCAAAATGGTTACTCTTTTTTCTTTTTTTTCTTTTGCCATATTGCCTTGCCCTCTGGATATAAACAAACTTGGTTAAATATTCAGTGTCTAAAGCATATTATTAGGCAGATCTGGTTCTTCTTAGTGGGCATTAGATTGTGAAACAGTGGAAGGGTTAAGTGTTCAGTCACGGGTCAATAAAGGGCATTAGCCTCGGTCACAGAGACTCATCATGCAACTGTTTCTGTGAGTCTAGTGACATTTTTCAGCCAATACATTATTGATGCTTGTCCATTAAAGCATTATGAAAGGAGCAAAAAGAAACAAGGCTCTTCTTCATGCTCACAGAGAGAATCAGGGGAATGTGGTAGTGGCAGTTACTGTTGTACAGACACATTTACTAAGGTCGCATTGGCACAGCGATGGAAAGGATTTCATTTTAAGGTGAGACACTACAGGTTTTAAAGATATCAATTTGAAACTTCTCGTGTAGCTTACTCACATAAATGTAAGAAAAAATGGTAATACAACTTTTACATCATGTAAGGCACATGTGTCAAACTCAAGGCCCGCTGGCCCGCCAGACGTTTTAATCCGGCCCGCCGAACATTTCTAGTTTATATTTATTCATTTCCAATTGATATATAGCGTTTTTATCGCTAGAACTACAATGACCACAATCCTTTGCAGCCATGGCACCTCCCCCTCGCTGCTCTGCGCTGCTGTGTGTGCTGCAAGCGCAAGAAGTGCCGAGCCGAGAGTGCCGGTGTGCGTTGCGCACTTTACAGACTTAAGTAGAAGGTTTGAGCGAGGAAAAAGACGTGTGGTTTGGGGAAACACGAGGAATACAGAAAAGTGGTTTGTGGACGTTAGAGCTGTGCTAAAAGCGGCGCTAATGTGAAGCTAACAACAAGAAAACAAACTTCTTTGAGGACAGCTCTGTGAGGAAAACATCCAAACCATTGCAAAACAGA
Source organism: Chaenogobius annularis (assembly GCA_015082035.1). Lineage (NCBI taxonomy): Eukaryota > Metazoa > Chordata > Actinopteri > Gobiiformes > Gobiidae > Chaenogobius > Chaenogobius annularis. Next base: position 87,569 of record BJKM01000035.1, read on the forward strand.
TTCATGAGCCACAGGTAAAAACACAGGTCAGAGTGTAATAAAGTCTGAACATGACAGAGTGAAGCTGCTGTTGAGCTCTCATTTGATTCACTACATGAATAATTTGTCACTAAAATAAGCTTAAGCTATAAAAATAGTGAGCTCATATTGAGTTTGTGTAGCAATATAACATGTCTGTGATACCAACATTTAATATCAGAATCATATCTCAAGTCCTTTTCCTCTTCCTTGCTGCTGCGATGAATATGGACTCAGTCTTTCACCTGCTGCAGATTTGTGCAACAGTGTCCACATAAACTATTACTACGCCCAAAATGAGTTTGACACCCCTGATAAGGTTTTCAAATCAAAATAAGCCATTTTATTTGTAAAAACAGTCCAAATTGCTCATATTTTGGACATTTAAATCTGAAAAATGGACAAAACCAGGTTTGAATTTCTTGGTTCATTTTGTTGACGTATTAGATACAAAAATATTTACAAAAGGCATTTTGGATGTATTATTTAGTGTTTGAGTAAACACGATATGACTGAAAATTGGCATATAATTTTGCCTAGTTTTTTAGACTTAAAACTTAAATAAATTAAGCTCAACAAATCCTTCTGTACATTCCTTCAAAATCTTGTTATGTACAAGTTTACAAAGTTTGGTATGTGTAGCTGTTACTTTAAGGGTTGATCTTCATGAAGAAGCTTAAGAAAACAGCCTTTGAGGTCCTCTACAGCTCTAATCTTATCGTACAACAAAAACATAACAAAAAAGATACTCAAAACAAAACTCAGCTCCAAAAAGTATTGTTCCACTTCTCATTTTTTTGAACGATAAGTCAATATAGACAGGCCTAATATTACCAGTGTTATAATTCAGCATTCTGTATAAATCACCTTAAATGTTAATTAGTGATAGGTCGACAGTCTATGATATTTATTTTATAGCTTCACCTTAATGAAATTATAACCTCAGTGCTGAATCAATTGCTCAAGTAGCCAAAGTCTGAGCCATCTGCTAAATGAAGCAGCACATATTTGCTCTATTAAGTTAAGCATCACTGATCATCAGAGGGGGCAGGCTAAATTAACCTTCCTTTTACCTTGAAGCTAACTTCTGTTACAGTGCAGTTTTTCAGCACATACTATCATAGTCTGTTCATAAAAGAGCTTGGCCATGTACTGTCGACCAAAACAAAACATTTCACCTCGTCTTTGCCGGAGTGAATGTGTGAGCGAGGGCTGTTGTAATGACAAGCATTTTACCACCACGAGTCAATGAATAATGAGCCATTACTATATTTATTAGTGAAAAATAAATACAATTTCTTTAATAGCTTCTGAATGATGGAAAATAACCATTAACACCTGTTAAATAAAGCAGCATTGTGGTACAGCCCTCTCATACTTTAGGGGTTTTCAAAAATGTAAAAATGTAATTAATTAGATAATTATATAATGAGATTTTATTATGAATATGTTTTATGTTAGCTATTTACTGTAATTGTTGAGGGAGCAGAAATGTATTTGAATCTTTACTTCTGGTGTAACACTGTGCTTCTGCTCCTCTGTCTCTGCTTCTTTTATGTGCTGCTGCAGATGTTTAATGGATAAAGGCTTTGTGAGGATTGGGAAGTGGTTCTTCAAGCCACATGAATTGGAAGAAAAGCCTGTGGGCAACAGGTAAGTCCAGCTCACACACACACACACACACACATACACACCCACACACACACACTGCAGCTCTATGGTTGCGTGAGAGCCGTATACACTGCAGCCCTTCATACAGGTGACAGGGTGACACAGCTTGGTGGTGTGAACGGCTTTCATGTGAGTCACTGTTTGTCAGCTCGGCCCATTGATGTTCCAGCTGCTGCTCATAGTGTGAAACTATAAAAACATAACAGAGGACAGTGGAGCCCTCACTGCTCAGCCACAGGCCTGTGGATGGTGGTCCAGGGCAGGGGTAGAACCAGGTACATTGATAGAAACAGTAATTCAACTCTGGTTTAAGTGTAGAAAGTAGTTTTTGCACCTCAAGCTGGCAACAAAAGGCACAATTAGGCAGTTTAAAGGCTAAACAGAAGCTATTAGCATTAAAGTTGCTTATTTGCAAGAAATTCTTAGTTTCTACCATAGACCAATCGTGGATGAATGAGGTATTACACTGACTTTTGTAGTAAAGTGCTGAGATGATAATGCAGTTATAACATCAGGGGAGGAGCACTTTCTAGAGAAAGCACATTTCATTCCAAGGTGCAACAGGTCATTAGATTATGTATGTATGTATTTATTTACAATGTTGGTAAGTATCTGATCACATGTACCAAAAAAACATATTCAGAATACTCATTTTGAGTAATTTGGAGCTTTTGGTGTATTTGATGATGAAATTTAGCCTTCAATGAACATGATTGTTTCCATTCTCATTTAAGCACTCGTGATTAGTGATTCATACATGCTTGAGTAATCTTTATTCTTTATTCTCCTGTGGACAAGTGCGATATAACATAAAGGAACAGTGGAAAACCACAATATTGTGCTCTCTAAACAATTAAGTATCTCTTTGTATCTGACCAAAATTTGTGAGTGAAACAAAAAAGCACTGGGAAACAACATATTTTTGTGTAAAAACTACAGCGATCACTGCTCCTGAGGAGATTCCCCAGGGGCATTGAAGGATGGGTCAAATGCGGAGGACAAATTTCCCTACTGTGACAAACAAGTGTACCTTAACCTTAAACGTAACCTTAAGACAAAGCCAACCTATTAATCGACCAAACGACTAAAGACGTACAGCCCTATTAAACAAGCCAACTGACTGGGTCAATGAGCAATGCTTGAATAGTGACTAGAGTTGTTTGTTGTTCATCTCGAAATGTGCTTTGAAACAGTGTAATTATTTTGTATTAGCCATATATTTGTATCTGTGTCATAACTGGTGTCTCTAGCATTAAAGATAAGCCAGTTAAAAGGCACTTGAGGATGTTCTAAACATGTATGAGTCCATGAGAAAAGTGTGGCCTCCTTTGAACACTGTCATCTCGACTGCGGCTGCACATACAGCACTGTTACTACGATACAGTGCACACATATGTAAGAGCAGCTCGACATGCCACATATTGAGTGCAGATGCCACAAAGAAAACAGACGGGGTTAGTAAATTTGTGAGTGAGCATAAAATGTGATTTGAACCATACGCCAAAGCCATCGCCGCCACCAGATCTCATCTCCATTTACGAGTGAATCATTCTGCGCCCGTCTGCCTCCTCCAACACAACGCACTCAGGAGAGAGACAGGCAGGCGCTAGAAGAAAGCCAGATGAAAGTATGAAAAATACATTCATAATTAGCTTAATATCAAACATTCACTCTCCTGTCATGTATTTACAGTGCTGTGTTAATGTTTTAGTGAGGTGTGAAAAAAACAGTTTATTAAGTGGTCATGTTTGGTAATGAAAACTTCAAGAAATAGACCAAGGACAAAATGATTCATCTTGATGTAGAGGGAGTGCTTTATATTGACTGTTGTGTAAACATGACTTTTACCAAACCTCTTGTCTTTCTTACCATTGTGGCGAACTTGTTGTGCCCCTGGATGGGATGTCACAATATCACATTTTAGTGTTAAGATTATTGTGAGAAAAGCCATCGTGATTTCACAGTTATTTACTATTATTGAGACCAAACAACATGAAATCTGTCATTTTCTTTCATTTTCTTTCAGTCCCATTGTTTAACACTTCCTCAAGTTTGTGCCCAGGTTTACGAAATCAAACTTTCTGAATGACAAAATAAAGTTATTGGGACTTGGATTAAATCATAAAGCTTCTAAGATGAAAGATTCTGCTTCTAACATGGTCACAATTCACGATTATTCTTACAATGGCATTCTGACCTGAATAGACACCATTATCGATTAACCAATTAATCTTGACATCCCTAAAAATGAACAAATGTATGTATTTTTGGCTTTTGTGATTGGACCAATGACAAACCAGTGTTATTACTGTATATTGCTCATTTTGTATTATTGCAAATTAAATAACACTTCCTCTCTTCATAACCTTTCCTAAAAAGAGCATGTACGTCAGAAAAAAGATGTTACTGTTTCTCCAAATTTGCATAATTTTTGGGAGGCGTGCAGTGATTTGCATAGGCACAGATCCTTTGTACATCATGTAATTCTTCTTCAGTTTGACAGGCCTGTATGAATATGTTGTCAGCTGGTACGCCCCCTGCTGAGACGATTCTGACTTTCTCACTCAGTGAATTATTGAACATCCTGGAAGATGAGGCGGGCAGAGGCAGAGAACGAGAGCAAACATCTTGACCATTAACGCGCAGATATCCCATGTAAATGTTGCTTGCTTTGTTCACTTTGCTTCTCATCGTTCCACTTAAAAAAATAAATTAAAAAAAAACCCTTTACAGACGCCGATGCCTAAAATAGCACAATTCCCTCACAGCATTAGTGTATTCCGTGCCATGTGGGAGCATTAATCACTTAGGCACATGCTGACCTCCTGTGTCAGCTCTAACAGCGCTTTTGTCTCTTGCTTTACTCCTACTCCACCTCACGTTCCCAACAGGGGGCGCTAACATTGTTCTAACATCACCGCCATGCCCCCGTACCTGTGCCAAGTCCTGCACTTTGGCATTGCCTTTGCCAGAATTGTTTGTGCTTGTCTGCGGCCCTCTCCCCGGGGCTTTACCCGGGGCACATCCAGTGTCCCCTCTCCTTTCGTGGCATCTTCTCCTCGCACGCTCCGCCACAGCTTGTCTTTGTGTCTGAGGCAAGGCACTACGGGTTGGTAAGGGGTTGCATCAGACGCTGAGGGGAGAGCTACACGGTAGCGAGCGAGAGGGGAGCGTTCGGTGGGGGCTTGCTGTGTCTGCGCTCGGGTGCTGGGGAGCGCAGTAGGCGGGGGGTCGTAAATTAATCATCACTATAGACGGCTGAATGGATGTATTAGAGCCCGTCGCACTCATTAGTTCAGTCAATTCGGTGCATGCCAAGTACAGTACCGAGTCTATTTGTTAATCGGGGGGCTTTCATTTGCATTAATAGCCATACACTCATACATAAATTATATCCATATTTTAAAGTGTAATGGCACTGCACGCCGCTTCTTGTGATGCGATTCAAAACAACTCAAAAGGAAATTCTTGTTCGTCCTCCTCCACCTGGTTCAATTGAATAGAAGTTGTGTAAATAGAGCATCCTCACCTCACCTCGCTTCAGGGAGGGATGACATTGAGACACATGGAGAGAGTGGCCGTCTCCTAGGCAACAGATGTTTGGTGTTTGGGCACGGCACAAGGTCAGACAGTATCCAGAAATAAAACAGGACCCCCTTTATCCTCTTAACCAGTTCATTTACTGTAGAATGCGCCGCGACAGAGAGCCTTGATAGCTGTTGTGTTCGGGCCTAATTAAATGCAGTAAAGAAAATGGAAGCTATAACCAAATTTCAGATCACAAGTGTAATGTGCAGCACGTGTAAAAAATGTGTAAAAATCTCGTGTCCTCGTTATAAGAAGGAAATTAATTGAAAGTGAACGCCACACTTTGGCACGTTCCAGGCAAAGCGGCGACACCCCTGCATGTTTTCAAAGGTCTTTTTGAGGACCCATAATGAAACAAATGTTTTGATTATTTGATATTGTTTAACCTGGAACGTGCCATTGCTATTCAAGTCCTGGCCAAAAGGCTTCAGTTTAAACCGTGGGATAATAATAATAATAATAATAATAATAATAATAATAATAATAATAATAATAATAATAATAATAATAATAATAAAAATAACATTTTCTAGTCAGTTGTGGCACTTCAGTTGAGAGAAAATTTAGTACATACACTTGCTTAAAGACTCACTATGTAACTTTTCCAACGGATGGTATTGCTTTGCCCTAGACCTAGAATGTTGCATTAAATATAACTATCTCCATGGAAACAGCAGGTGACAGCACCAGGCCAATTCAAATGTTGCAGTATATAAAAACATTAAGAAAACAGAATTTAGATGTATTGTCCGGATTAACAGGGATGCACACACCAGTTCATGCACAATTATCCAGATAAATAAAAAAAGATAAATACAAATAATAAACCCTATTATTCGAAATGAAGTGGGAAGAAAATAACATTCCATGCAAAGCAATCACTCCATTGAGACAAGCAGGTAGCGGACCAGAAAAGTCACATTGTGCACCTCAAAAATCCACAATTTTACATCCGGCAAACATTTTTCTAAAGGTTGAATCTGGTCCTGAACAGCAATGTTGTTTTAATCAATGTTCCTGTTGTGAAAGTACAGGAAAGACTGGAGGTATTTTGGAGTGGTCATTGGTGCCATTAATAATCCAGGGAGAGTGGAGAAACTGCAACGGCAAAATGAAGAAAGAAGACACCTGTGATTAATCTTTTTCTCCAGGGTTATATTTAGCAGCATCAGATAAATGAGATGAAACAACAAGAATGACAAGCAAGAGCACAAAAAGACCAAAACTGACCCAATTTTGCACACAATCTTTCAGAAGCTTTCATTTGTCCCTTGGTGCTTTCTGAATATTTTAGCTATTGTTCTGATGTTTGTACACTTACAGATATAGAACAGTTTTAGCTCACACATGTTCGGCTTAAGAACCCAAGGCTGAATGACACGTGTGGTCAGATAACATGCTCCTCTACAATCAGTGAGTTTGAATTGTAGAGAAATAGCTGATTGAGTGGGATGTGCCAATTCCCTGGCAGACTGACAGAGGTTAACCGGGCGACTCGATGACTCAGTGCTGGACTGCTGTAAATATCAGCAAAAGGCTGATTTAACAATGACCACATTCATGTCAAACGTGTGCATGATTCATTTGATTTGATTGCTCTTACTTCAAAATACAAGGGTGTTAATAATTAATCATAACCAAATTATAGGATGAATTCAACAATGCAAAGTTTGCCAAAAGAAATGCCAAAATATACAGTCATTTAGCAAACATTATGACACTTTTTTATTTAGAAAGTTCAGCTTTCCTCAAGCATAATGTCATTACTTACTTAAGTGAATTATGAATTACTTACTTACTTAAACACAGTTTGTATTTCTTATCAAAGGTATAACTTTATAATTCATAATACAATGTATGGGTGGGCGATATGCCAAAGAAGTTGTATCACAATTTTCCTGGAAACCAGATCACAATTTTGATTTTATCACTATTTGCGTAACTTAGGTTTACGTAGGTTCACCAAAAGTATTGAAAATTAGATACTTAATTGATGATTCTTGTATTATACTCACATACTCGTTTGAACCAGTAATGATATTAACCTCGAGTCTCATAAATAGGGCAAATTTGGAAATTTTTAGAATGAGTATATTAGAACTTGTAAATGTTTAAAAAAAATAATAAAATAAAATAAAAAAATAGTGTTTTTTATTGTTGTGTTAAAATTGGTATTGAATATCAAGCCTTTTCCTTGGTATCAAAATCAAAATTTTAAATGTGACTACTGTGACAACACTAAAACTTAGCATCTGTATATTGCCTTTAAGAGGTAAATAAAGTGATCTGCTTCTTCATACTTTTCTGGTTAGTTAATTCTGGTCACTCACTCTGAACATTGCTGAGGCTGACCAGAGCTGTATTAAAGAGAAAATTAATGAATAACAATTTTTATGGCCATTTTACCCAGCCTTAATACTGTATAATGCAGTTTGCCCATCATGTCCTTCTTTCTTGTTTATCTGTATTATAGTCAGAGCAGTGTCCAAGCACAAACATTGTGATAGTGAGGGTGACTAAAGACATCAGGCTGGCTGCATCCCCCATACAGCGGGGCTAAAAGTGCTGTGTACTGAAGCTAATGTGTGCTGCAGGAGCTCCATAACACCTGCCTCAAGTGCACCTCATGGTTAGGACACTAAAGTCATTCTGCCAGAGGAGTGGAACTGTGGGAGCGCAAGTGTTTACATGCAGCTCACAACAGCTTACATGAGGACACAGGAAGAAATGTGTGGGAGGACTTTGGCAAAAGAATGATAAAGAGAAAAAAACTACTGCTGCTGTGTTAAAACATAAAGTTGTGGTATCCATAACAGCAAAGAAACGTTTCTAACACAAGTGGTATGGCATCTTTATTACCTAAAGGCTGGTTTATATATATTAACTTTCAGTTGGTCTCGATACGAGCCCAAGTGCAAGATAACATTGTTACTGTGTGCATGTGATGCATCTGTGTGTCTGGTTTGTGAGGCATGTCGGACATTAGGCAGACCCCTGCTGGCTGCCTGACTGGGAACATTGTATGTGGAGTGAAAAGACACATGTAGCAGTGCTCATTGCCTCTGCCTACTCTATTCGAGACAATCAAACATGCACATCATGTCCCATGTAATTGTATAATAGTGGTCTTTAGCTCTGTGCTTCCTCCTGTATATTTGTGCACATCCAGCCATCTAAATGAGCTGTGCCGAGACATGTGAGAGGGGTATATACAAGTCTGCGCCACTGACATTTCATGATTGATTTTGCCATAAAAGTGTGCTCAGTAGCCACCCATTAAAACTCTGATCTCATCGATATGTGCGCAGTGTACGCCTGTAAATTATTCACCTCCTCTTTCTCTCACTCTTGTTCACTCTCCATTTTTAAACTCAACACTTTTTTATTTTTTTTGCTTGTTTACTCATTTCCATACCGTCCCTTGAACCACATTCTCCTCTTTCCGCTCTCTGCTGTACTGTCAGCCCTGCGGCGAGCCTCAGCCATCACTCCTCTTCATTTATTAATACCTGTACTCATAGCGTTGGCGCATACAGCCGCCCTGTGCCCCTGTCTGCTGCTCTCCTCACGTACATTCAGCGGCTGCACTAATGTCCCAGAGGAGCCAGGGCCCAGTGTGTCTGAGCTCACACCCGCTTACTGTGCAGGAAAATGCCCTTTGTGAAAGGACAAGGAGCATCAATCTCACCGCCGCATCAACACATACTTTGATGCTCTTTTTGTACCTAACATTGCTTTGCATTTCTTAACGTTTTTTGGGAAATTTGCTTAGCATTATAAGTTTTAGAATTAGAAAGAGTATTCTGCGGATTGAGTTGATCTTATTTGTTTTTAAATAAACAAAAGAAAATCTGTCATGTCAAAAAGTCCTGAATATAAAGTGCCATTTGAGCAGAACTGGTGCTCCTGACCTGCAGCTGTTCCTCTCTGCTTCCCTTTGTGGCTATATTTAGCTGTTCATATGTTGTAATGATGCAGTTTGGACAGTTAGAACCAGTGACATTGAAGCATTAGAAGTAGAAGTAATTTCAACTCAATCTATACTTGGGCTGAAAAGAATTTATCAACTAATTTCGACTAATTGATAATTGAAATAATCCCCAAGTAATTTAGTTATTGAATAATCGTTTACTGGTCTACAAACAGACTCCAATGCCATGTGCAGACTCAGACAGCAGTAATTGCATCAAAATCACACAGGAAATGAGTACAATTCTGAGTTTTGATGAATTACCTATTTTGTCTGTAAAATAATCTCAAGCGACATCATCAATCAAATTTATACTCCCAGGCCTTTTACAATCCAAACAGCTAATTAATTGATGAATTAAAACAGTGCTAGATTAATCGGTTTTCAAAATAATCATTAGTTGCACCCCTATACTCCCAAAGAATAAACCTAAATGTAAAATACTTTGTTATCTGGCCGTCACTGTAACATTACCATTCAGAAAGATTGATATTTCAGATACAGAAGAATGGTATTAGATAACGTTAATGAAAGAAAACAAGGTTCAGTCACTGTTGTCTGATCATGGTGTGAGTAATGGTGAAGTATCGTACACTCATGGTCTTCTCAAAATAATCGTTACACTAAAATGTGCTGTTGTGACATCCCTAATTGAAGGCATTTTGACTCTTTGCTTTGCAGTGTATAGCATGTATTCTACGTGTTTTATGTGCTGGTGCTGTTAGCCTCTGCCTTGTGTGTGTTTTTGGAAGTGAAGTGAAGTGTGAAGACTCTCTCTTGTCGTTGCGCAGACCAGTGTTCAAACCACCTGCTGTTCTGGGGCTATTTATTCTGTGGAGCACCAGGAATGTTAGTGAAGCATATAACTGGTTGATCTCATCGCCATCTAGGGGCTATTGTGCGCACTGCAGTACTTGTTAAGGATGTGGACATGAGGGTTTATTGAATCTGATGACCCTTTACTTTTCAAATTGAGGTCCGGCTTCCTGAGGGCAAAGGAGATATTGCATAGGTAGCAGGGTAATCACAAGAAGATTACAGTGTTCCTGCTGACTTTATTGTCACTGATATATCTAAACCAAGCACTAAAAGCTTTATAGATTAAAAAATACATCATTGTGTGGCTGTCTTACTGGTTAATGATGTCCAACCCACCCACTGCTATGTGAATTGCACAAAAGGGGCCAACAATTACCCCAAGGTGATTAAAAAAAGACAACAAACATGATGGACTATCGTGGAGCTTTGTAATAAAGAGAACGGCACATATGTAAACATGTAGTCATTGCAATCAGTCACAAGCAAATGAGGATTTATACCTGCAATAAACAGCCTGCGTGGGACATGATGAAGACGATCAATGTGGGCAGAGATTAGCAAGGGCTTTACCAAGACATGCTTTGAGCACACTTTTCTGAGAAGAGGGTCGCTCTCCTGTTTGGATAGTAATGTTCAGTGCTTATCAATAGATCGTCACTCATTCATCAGTTGATTTAATATGTTGTTGTTGGATTTATCAACAACTAATCTTTGTTGATAATAACACACCTTCTGTCTGCTCTTGACATGTTTTAGAGTCTATACAGTTCAGATGACAAGTATTTATTACTAAGAAAGTTGTCAATTATTGCAATTATTGACTAATTGGGAGTAATCTGATTAGTATTTTCAGCCTTTGAACAAGAGTAACAGCAATTCTAACTCTGTGAAATTAGAATATAATGTGTAATAGAATTGTATTGTTTCATGTATATGTACTTTTTAAAGTGTAGTCTTCTTAAATGCATCCAGTGTTTTAATGGAGTGTTTTAAATATTTGGTATAATTTGATGTTCATAAATGTATTGTTGTCTTCCCAGTGAACACCTCTCCTGCTCCTTTTCCTTCTTCCTCCACGGTGAGAGCAACGTGTGCACGAGTGTGGAGATTGCCCAGCATCAGCCTGCCTACCACATCAGCGAACACCACCTTCGACTGGCTCAAAGCTGCAGCTCGCCAGTACAAGGTGAAACCACAGTCATGTTTTTTTCTGATGTGGCGTCACTTTAATGGAAGGTGGGAAATGTCAGTTCAAGAGGGTGTTCCCAGCATTCATTCTCCTTTAAATTACAGCTTAGACGCTTGTTAACATCTCTGACCTCAAGTTTCAGCTTGAATGGTGTATGATAACGTGAATGGTGTCTCAAAAACCTTGGGCCTCATTTATAAACCTGCATACACACAAACGAGGCCTGAAATGCATCCAGTGCATATGCAGCTTCCTTTGCGTTCTAAGGATTTTTTTTGGCCCGGAGGCTTTATTACACAGGACAGCTGAGCGTGAAATTGGGATGAGAGAGAAGGGAGGACATGCAGTAAATTGTCGGAGTAGGGATTCGAACTCACGACACTGCGGCCGGGTACACGTGGAGCCTGGCATGTGTGCTGCCGCCTTAACCACTCCACCACCACCACCATACGCAGCTTTGTGTGTTGGTATTTTTAAAACACAAACTGAACATGAAACTTTGCGCACCTCCATGCAAACTTACGCACACGACTCAGAGGCGAGAAGAGCAGCGAGGTAAAAGAGTTTGAGATCATGCTTGGTGAACCTTTGAAACTGCTCAATTTCACTATATTTCTTCAGAAAAGCCAATAAGCATTTCTTTAAACATTTAGTCATGTCTGTGTAAAATACACCAATTATCCGTTTATCATCATTTTACTGCGCAATGTGTCTGAACGATGTACTCTTATGCACGATCGGCCACGTTCACCGAAACGCATCGGCACTGACGCTGAATGATCTCACAGTGTGTCCCTTTGTGAAGTGATCGCTGGGTACACGTCTGACCCACAACTACAGCTGACCCATGGAGGAAGCACGCGCCCTAAAAACAATTAAAGTCGCAATGTAGTTAAGTCCACTGTGTCTTCTCCTCTCACACACGCACACCACACCGCGGCTCTGTGTACTACAGTGTAGCCAGACTAAACACCTATTCAGTCCACATGTGTGCCCCGTCCACACACCCACGGACCATAGGTAGGATAGGAAAATTATAACCCTGCCGTATGTCCCGCTTTCTATATGCACTCCAAAACATATCAACAAAGCACTTATTTTTAAATGTTTAATTGACAGGACCAAGGCAGTATGTCAAGAGTTTGGGTCAGAGAAGCAGAGTTTATTTTTGACTCGTGCCTGTGTCTCTCCTGCACCGTCTCTCCTGAGCCCCTCACTCTGTGTCAATCAAGCACACTCAGTATCGGCTCATGTTTGGGTAAATGTCATGTTAATGGAGGCGTGGAGGGAAAGTGGCATGAGGTTGAATCTTGTGCGCAGACTTCTGCTGCAGAATGTAACTTTCATGAAGAAAGTGCATGAAGGAGTGTTTATGGAGGGTTGTATAAATCTGAGTATTTTTTCACGTATGTAAAATTTGGGTTTTGTTCATACGTTCTCTCTTTCAAGTAGAATTTGACGCACTCTTTCACAAATGAGGCCCCAGGCCAGTGGGATGGCATAGGAGATTACACATAAAATCAAGCAATTATAGCCCATACATTGTTCAGCTACAGAGAACTAAATATCATGTCAGATCAATTGACATAACATGTATGCAAATGCATGCAATTTTCCATAAGTTGAAAGGTGGATAAAAACCAAAACGCGTAAATCACCAGTCATATAATAATTCTATAATTAATATACTGCTGCCCGGTGGTCGAGTGGTTATGGCACAGCACTCGTATGCCGGTCGCAGTGTCGTGAGTTTGAATCCTGACAATTTACTGTATGTCCTCCTTTCTCTCTCATCCCTCATTTCACACTATCCTCTCCTGTCTAATAAAGCCTACAGGCAACAAAATCTTTCAAAAAATGATATACTGTATTATGTAGAGTATTGTAAATTATTTATTTCAATGTGTAACTTTAATTTTTGTAGTGATCTTGAGTCCATATGGTCTGAGAGGGATTCTGACTGGCCAGGGCTTCAAGATGAGTGACCCAGCAGCGCGCAAACTGATGGAGGAGTGGAGTTATTTCTACCCCACAGTGCTTCAGAAGAAAGACAGTGACAAGGAAAAAGATCAAGCTTGCAATGATCACATGGCAGCAGAGGTCATTGTAGGTAAGAAAGTTTCATGGTACTGGTTTCTCTGAGGAAAGATGAGGAATGATGTTTTTTCCCAACAGGAAATAAACTGTAAAATAGTAAGAAAGCCGAGAGGAAACAGGTGACGCACCGGGGAGACACTTCTATACCACACTCCACTGTGGAGTTACTTTGACCTGATTAGCACCAAATCTTGCTGCTCAAGTCAAATGTTGTCCCAACTTATTTTTCTTTATAGAATGCAGCAATTTATATATATATATATTTATATATAAATATATATATATAAATATTATATATATATATTATTATTATTTTTATCCTCCTTATATATATATTTATATATATATATATATATATATATATATATTACACACCACATACATATATATATTATATAATATATATAATATAATTATTATTATTATTATTAATTATTATTATTATTATTATTATTATTATTTTATATTCTTTATTATTATTATTATTATTATTATTATTATTATTATTATTATTTTTATCATCTTATACACTTGTACACCAAAAAGTAAACAATGTAAAGAAAGAACTTTAATTAACCATAAATATTATACATAATTATTTTGGGTAATTTGATGTGAATATTTTTGGAGGAAGTATAAACGCTACATCTTACAATCTCAGGTTTAAATGGTTAATTTGACAGTAAAGTCTTGTTTTTGTTTATCTAAGGTGGTGTGAGGATGACCTACCCTGCAGCCTTTGTGCTCATTGCCCAGGGGGACATCCCGGTGGAGCAACCACCACCTGTCACCGTTGCTTCAGGACTGATCAGGGAGCCCATCCACTGCAGCGTCCCTCTCACACCCCCCACATCCCCAGAGCAGCCCTGTTCAGGTAACACTCACACCACACAGACACAAACACTTAAGACCGTTCAGCTTCAAGTGTCATGTTTTATCTTTTCTTAGCGGACAGTGGATTTGTGACTTCTGTCTCTAGTGTCCCCACTCCTGACATCAACATGGGGGTCACAAACATGAGCCCAAAGCATTCTGGGAAGAAGATAACCTGTCAGGTGGTCCATCAAGCCTGGAGGGAGTGTTACCTTAATCAACCCCAGTAAGTAATTCCCCAAGTGTTTTTTCGTCTGGCACAAGGGCTGTTGAAGTGCCATGATGCAGATGAGCATGCTCTCAATGAGACGTTTGATCCCTGCAGACAAAATCAACCAACTGAGGTGATGCCCAAAAAAGAGACGCCGAGCAGTGCAACCACGTGGGACTTCAGTGATCTGGGGACCAGGACCACCTGTCACTGCTCCAGGTATCACACAAAGCCAATTTAGTCAAACATACTTGACTTTCATTATGTTTCAGTTCATTAAGTACTTGCATATACAAAGTTTATTTCATTAATCAATAAACCATTATGTATTATTAAATTACAAACTATAAAGGCTTCAGCTTGGATGATTATGAGATTGAGGAAACAGTGCACACTAATTATTTATTATTATGTATATATTGAGATTTAACACTGGACCCCACATGTTTCACAGTTATTTCTTTAAGGCAGTAATACTTAAAATTTGGTTCAGAATTATTGATTAACATTAACACAAAGAAATGACACTGCTCGCTCGAAAAAAAGTGAGATGTACAAATGATAAAAACACCTGTTATTGTCACATATTTCATTAACAGGCTTTTCACCTGGTTTGTATCCGGCAGGTTAAAGCCTCTAAAGTCCAGTGCCACCAACACATCCACTGCCAACAACCAGATGTGCACCAACTCTGCTCAGTCCTCTAGCCTGTACACTCCCTCTACTCCCAAACACAAGACCAGTGACAAGTCAGAGAAGGCTGATAAGCAGTCTAAGAGGCCAGCCATGATCCCCTTTCACCTGCGCTTTTCAGCTGCACAGGAAGGATCTTTGGACCAGGACTCCAACACAACTCCCTCTCTAGGGCCTTTAGTGCCTTTAGAGCCCTCTTTAGAGCCTTTAGCCCCTCTTTCATCCTGCAAGTATTCCAAGTCCAACAACAGGAAAGTCCCAGAATCACTCCTTCACTCTCCTGTCTCTCCTCCTCCACCGACACTAAGCCCTCACCCGAGAGTGCTGGACCCGGACTTACTGGATGGGCCAGTGGACATGACTGTTTGTTCAGACGGGGCTATGGGTATGATCACCAGTGAGACAGCTGCATACACATTGCTGAGACAGAGGGAGAGCGGGGTCGGTTGGTGGAGGGGATTCAGGACACCCAAGACGGATAAGACAGATTTCAAACCTCCAGATCTTCCCCTCGACCTCCTGGAGGATATGCAGACAGAGACGGTGACTGAGGCAACGCCATTGAAACGGTAAGACAAAACATATGATTAGGGGCATTAGAAGAAATGTATTCACCTAAATATCGTGATACTCACAGTCACGATACTGGTATAGATGCTCTGAGGAGGTTGCGTTGTTGCCTAGATATCAGTTGATTTCCATGTCAACACTGGCAAAAATTGCTCTGCCAAGACAGTAGAGGGCCGCACTGAGCCCCTAAGCACCCATTCTGTCCAAGTATTTAAATGATTGTATTTATTGAATATACTGAAACGCAGTTAGTATTCTGATTACTTATTTTTGGTGCATGTATTTAATTACTTCTCAACACTGCATATGTCTTATTGTGTGAAGCTAATAATTATTTTGTTAAACTAAAATCGTTCAGTATTCCAAAGAACGTCAATCAATCCAGAGCAATATCAAGAATGCATTCTAACGTTGCACTATTACTAAAATGTAACTAATAAAATATACACGTTTTCTTTCTCATTCTTTCAGACTTTATACTCAGACACGGCGAAGTTTTAAGATCTCTGAAGAGAGAGTGAAAGAACATGTCCAGTCTTTAGGCCTTTACCAGGTGACAGGTGTGGAGGCGCTGCGGGAGCCTGGAGATGATCCCTATGACTTTAAAGAAGGCGACATCGAGTACACGTTCTCCTCCTCCAAAAGACTAAAAGATCAAGGTCGAGAGCCCAGCAAGAGGGCCAAGGTAGGACACGGTCTAGTTTAAAAATTTACAAAGTCCTTGATAGTCACTCGGCGGATTATTGGTTGAACATTCTGCCATCCTTAAGGTTTTTTATGTCCTACAGGGGGAAGAACTAACCAATGGTGAGTCACTACCTGAAGGAAAAGATGCTATGTCCATTTTCCGCTCAGCTCAAGTTGAGACAGGTGAGGCAAAACTGTTTTACATATATAGATATTCTGTAAGGCAGAAGTCTAATATCTGTTTTATTCTTAAATTTGTTGTAGAAGAATCAGGGCAGGACGATGCAACAAAATCGAATCCTTCCTTGACCAGAGAAAAAGATCTGGCTGTCAACATATCTGATTTAGACAACATATTTGATGAGGATGATGAAGAACTTGGGGCAAGTTGTACAAAATTAAATATATTTATATATCTATGTATTGAATTCAAATGTATTCTTAATTTTACGTTTTACAAAAAAAAATAGGCTGCTTACCCTAACCAGCGTTCCACTAAGCTCACAGTTTCAACAGAAGACCGCCCTCTAGCGAAAGAATGCAGAGTTGCAGTTCCCTACCCATCAAGTCAGTTGCTGTCTTTTGTTTTACATACAAAAAACTCAATAAATACATTAAGTGCTTCTTCAAACATGGCAGAGACAGTGGTGCATTTAATTTTCTTGTTTGGGTTTATTCAGCAGTAGCAGACCTCCAGCGGATGTTCCCCACTCCACCTTCACTGGAGCAACATCCAGCATTTTCACCTATTATGACATACCGTGACACTCCAAGTCAGGAGCCCCCTGCCCAGAGTGGACTTGGAGAACATCTCCCTCTAGTGGCAACTCAGATCTCTGAACGGATGGACATCAGTGAGAGGATGATGAGTCCTAGGCATGAAGACATCAAGGTGAGGTCGAATCAGAATTTACCCTCTACCATGTAAATACATTTAACTATAATTATGTTCCAATATCCTCAAAGAACCACCCATTTTAAGTCATTCAATAGGGTCATAAGCACATAGATGGATGTTAAGGTTCACACGTATTATGTTTGTGAAAGAAAATCTAAGTATAAGATGTACTAATAACATATTAAATAATATACTGGTAAGAAATTTCAGGTTGAATTCCCAGATAGAATTAATTGAAAATGTTCAGAGCACTGACTTGTTCCTCTTATATGTTTTGTCCACACAGCCCATCTTTAGCTGCTCCATGTTTGCACCACTGTCTTGCCTCCCAGGCCAGACTCTTCCTCTTATAAAACTTCCAGAGCAGTGTTACTACAGGCCGTCCTGGATGCTCATGCCCAAAATGGAGCATTATACCCCAGTCATGCACACTCCAATGTCAACATACCTCAAAGATGGATACAAGTAAGTACTTTGTTCAAAGCATATGCACTGATATTTGATTGTGCATTTTAAAGTAACAGTTGTTTAATTCTATCTGCTTTCTAGTAATGTTCCGAGTGTGAACACTCCAGACCAGGATTTCAACCAGATGAGTGTCACCACTGCCTCTGTGGGCACCACTGTGGGCATCCTCCCCTCACCTGCTACACCTCGCTTCTCTGTTCCAACTCCTCGCACCCCTCGAACGCCCCGGGGAATCACCACTGCCGGCTCAGGGCAGGGCTCGGTGAAACAGGACGGCACGGAGTTGAGTTCTCCTGCATCCACCCCATCCACCAGCCTTCCTCTGAGCTCTGTGGAGCCTTTAACGAGGATCAGACCAGCCCTGCCCGAAGCCCACAGCTTGTACTTCATCCTCCTGCTTTCTGATTCTGTTCTCAATGTCTTCAAGGATCGCAACTTTGACAGCTGTTGCATATGTGCCTGCAACCTGAATGTAAAAGGAGCAGACGTTGGAGTGTACATCCCTGACTCCACATGTGAGGACCAGTATCGCTGCATGTGTGGCTTTAGTGCCATTGTGAACAGGCGGCTGGCGCAAGGATCGGGGCTCTTTCTGGAGGACGAGCTGGATATCTTTGGCCAAACATCTGAGGTGGGTCGAGCTGCTGAGAGGAGGCTAGCTCTGTGTCGAAGGGATCTATCGTTGGGTGACCCAGGATCCAAACAGGGGCATGAGGCATCTCCTGCCTCTCCTGCCGTTATGATGCTGCTCCAAGAGCAGTGTTCACAGCCTATTTCCTCACTTGCTTCTCTACGAATGCCATTGAATTGTTTATGCCACGGCCGCAAGGGTGCGCTGCTCCAAAGTTGGATGTCAGAGAAGCAGTGGGCAGATGAGACTGATGCATGTGCAGAGTGCAACAGTGCTTTAGAGCAGGGGCTCCAATATGTCGACAATCCAGCAGGAAGTAAATTGGACCAGGCTGTGGTTAGAAGTACAGCACTGCATCCCTGGCCTCACACAAATGGTGACAAATTTAAATTAACGTTTCATGTGATTCAGGCTTTTTGTTGGTAACAAGACGGTAACGGTTTGTTTTCTTTCTAGTTGTGGAGATGAGCCTATTGTCGTCCCAGGATATGGTACGAATGCTCCTCTCCCTTCAGCCTTTTCTACAAGATGCTATCCAGAAGAAGAGGACAGGGCGAACCTGGGACAACATTCAGCACGTTCAGGGCCCTCTGACTTGGCAACAGTTTCATAAAATGGCAGGCAGAGGTTCCTATGGTGAGTCATTACTCTGTTTTTTAAAGTGGACGTCATTTTTCCAACTGGTATTGCAAACAGATCAAAAATCTGTTTGCAATACCAGTTTCAATTATTACTTAATAACTTATTTGTCAACTCTGCAGAAACCATCTGTTTAAATATGTGAAATACCAGTGATATAATGTATATAGTAACATATTTTTGGATCCATAAGGTTCTGAGGAGTCGCCAGAGCCTCTACCTATGCCAACGTTACTACTGGGCTATGATCGAGAGCGGGACTTTTTAGCACTGTCACCTTTAGCTTTACCATTCTGGGAGAAGTTACTGCTGGAACCATACGGAGGACAAAGAGATGTGGCTTTTGTGGTCCTGTGTCCCAACAGCCCTCCTCTGCTGTCTGCTACCCGCACATTTTTCCAAGAACTCAGTACTGTCTATGAGGTTTGTATGTATACAATATGAAGAACCACAAAGTTCTAGATATACTAGTAAATTTGTTTGCCCACACACCATTTTTATAAATAATCTCTGCTGTTTAATAGACTTGTCGGCTTGGAAAGCACCGTCCACTGGCTAAAGTTTCCAAAGATGGGATTGTGCAAGTGGGTGAAGATATCAAAACAGAGGAGCTGGAGGACCCGGAGGTGGGGCAGTGGCTGACAGGCCCATGGGCTGGACAGCAACATGCAGACAACATCAATAAACTGAAACTGTATGCTTATACATGCCAAAAAATATTAGGTAAGAATAAATCATTTGAACTCACATGTGACGTGGGTATCTACTAACATACTTTAATGTTTTGGATTTTTAGGTCCACAGCTGTCAGCCCTTACTCTGGATGGAAATCTCCTTCTTTCACCTAAAACCCAACCATCAACACACCACACGTCCTCAAGTCAGCTTTCCTCTTCAGGCGAGACCAAAAACTGGTCTGCAGATATTGAGCAATGTTCTGGGACTGCTGGCTCTGGCAGTGCTCCTACACCAACTGGGTCCATCTCAGGTCAATCTACAGAAACAAGTCAAGGAGCGTCAAATGATTTGAAAGGGGCTTCAAATGTGACACCACCCAACCCATCAACGGAAACGCCAGAACTGTAAGTTTATAATTAATTCTAATCAAGACTCGTAGTTTTCTTTGGTTTGTGCTCAAAACTGTCTGTTTTGAATGTAAATCTGTCTTATCCACCGTTGCAGAACATCTGAACAGTCCAGAATTGGAATCCCTACCGTGCCAGACTCAGCTGACAGCCACGTAAACCCACCAGCTATTGCAGTCTATATAATAAATCCATTTTTGAGTTCAAATGGTGCCAAGTGTGATGGAGGAGAGGAGGATGTGGGTGAAGAGGTTGACACAGGAAGCATCTGGCTACTGGGGCTTTTGCGCTGCTACACAGAGATGCTTCAAACCTTATCAGAGACAATAAGACCAGCATTATTGCTCCAGGTGGTCCCATGTCAGCATCTCCTGCAACTAGCGAGTGGCGAGAGTCACCTATACCTGCAGCAGCTCAGATCCTTGGCTTTTTCCTGTTACTCTCAGTGTAAACGTATGTTTCCCCATCAAACACTCATCAAGTCGCTCACTGGCTTTGGACCAGCATCGTCTGTCAATTCAGTGCTTACGAGTCCCGAGGTAGGTAACACAGTTTAAGGATAAATGTTTTTTTATTTTATCGATACTTTATCAACTAATAATAAATGTACCTTGTAGCATCCGAGTCCTTTGGAGCTGTACTCTCCTCCGTTCATTCTTGGTCCAACCCGGCCTAAGCAAGCAGAACCTGGGGAGGTTTGGGCAGAGCTTCCACCCAAACTAAATGTGCTCTTTGTTGGATACTGCCTGTCACATGACCAGCGATGGATCCTTGTGTCTTGTACTGACCAGCAGGGGGAGCTACTGGAGACGTGTAACATCAACATTGATGTACCGAACAGGTACTAGTAACACTGATCTCACTGATTATGCAATGAGGAACAGTTTATGAATCAAGTATGTGAATGCTGTTTCAGAGCACGACGACCGAAAGTCTCAGCTAGAAAAATGGGACTACAAAAGCTCTGGGAGTGGTGTATTGGTATTATTCAGATGACATCGTTGCCATGGAGAATTGTTATTGGACGACTTGGCCGTCTAGGACATGGGGAACTAAAAGGTATATATTTTTCAAGTTATGGTCAAAAAAGTACTACTGCATGTTCACAAAATAACCTGATGTTGACAGTATTTCATTTTATAGTTATTGCAATATTAGTGCTTATTTCCTTTCTGTCCTGACCAGACTGGAGCTCTCTACTTGGGGAGCATTCCCTCCTGTCAATAAGCAGAAAGCTGAGAGAGTCTTGTCGAATGTGTGGTATCTCTGCGGCTGACTCACCTTCTATCCTCAGCGCCTGCCTCGTGGCGATGGAGCCTCAGGGATCCTTTGTCATCATGCCTGGTCAGTAGCTGTTTGCCAATGCATCTATATATTAGCGCTATCTATGAAAATAACACATATATTGTGTTTTAGATGCAGTGACTATGGGATCAGTATTTGGCCGCAGCACTGCCCTGAACCTGCAAACCTCTCAGCTCAACACTCCTCAGGATGCTTCTTGCACACACATCTTAGTCTTCCCAACATCTGCCACCACTCAGCTGGCTCCCAGCTCCTATCCCACTGAGGACAACAATGGTAAACACATGATCCATGTCACAATGTCATGGCAATAGGAAGTCTATTTATTAAATTGCTCACAAGCATGCAAGCCCAAGTCCAAGTCTACACATAATGTTTTCACTTACAATTGCGTTCACATGTATATATAATATATATTATTATTCAATTACAATTATACTGATTCAATATGCTTTAAAATTCTCTGGATCAGTTTTATTATGTTAAACTTTTTTATTTTTGTATAAATCATTATGTCACAGTGTGCATCTGAACATAAACTGTATACACATTTACCTCAGGAAAGAAATATATCCAGTTTACTGAAGAGCCTCTATCTCAGACTTGTATAAACCCAAGCCTTCAATGTGGTCTTCTCTACTCCTCAGATGACATGTTTGATCTTCCTTTCCCTGATGAACTGGAGAATGACATTGGCCATGACATGATGCTGATCACAGGAAACCTGCACCCTTCCCCCAACACCTCTCCAGTGCCCTCGCCGGGCTCTCCGTCAGGGATGGGAATGGGATCACATTTCCAGCACAACAGGGTGAGCCCAGACTATGTAGAACAAGGCTATTCAACATCAGGCCCGGGGGCCAAATCAGGCCCTCCAAGTGATTTAATCCGGCCCACGACCCAGCGTCCAAATATGAAAACAAAACAAAAAATATTGTTTATTGGTTTAATTCTGGGTTAGCACTAGTTTAGATCTGGTTTGGTCTTTGTTTAGTCCCTGTTTAACTCCACTTCAGACCTGGTTGGTACTAGTCTAGTTCTAGTTTAATTCTTGTTCAGGGCAATTTTGCAAAGCATTGTTTGTTATTTCTCACAAAAATCTAATCTATCAGTAATTAATTTGTTGTATTAACTCCATTTATTGGAACAGTGTTGGGGATATTTGTGTAACCCAAATTACAGTAGTTACAGTGGCGTGTTGTGCACCTCCGGCCCAGAGGCTTTGGTTCTCCGAAAAATCTGGCCCTCAGGAAAATGAAGTTGAATAGCCCTGATGTAGAATATAGTGAGGAAAAAAGAGCATCCAAAAGACTCTTTTAACAGCTGTTGATATAGGGCAAGAGTATGGAAAGAATGAATAATGCATTGTGAAACCATTTTATTATTATTATTATTATTATTAATAATAATAATAATAATAATAATAATAATAATAATAATAATAATAATATTACCATGAATTTTTATAGTGCCTTCCAAGACACTAAAATAATATTATTATTAATATTAATAATAATATTATTATTATTATTATTATTATTATTATTATTATTATTATTATTATTAATAATAATAATAATAATAATAATAATAATAAATGTGTCTGATACACATTTCTGGTTGTCAAATGCAGTGTCATGCGGTCAGGGCAATCAAGGCAAGCAGTGATTTACCAATATAATCATCTGTGTGTCACAGCTATATTTAAATTGTTCCGAAATATATCCAAATAAGCCTGTTTTTGCTGTTCAAGCTGAAACTTGGCTGGAAGTCACAATGTCTTTTTGTGGCCTCTACAAGCCGCAGAGCAGTACTGCGTAGGACGCTTGGTTCTTCTTCTCCTTTAACATTCAACATAGAGCACTCATTTTTGTAATGAATTGATCAGTGAAGTGAGTCTATTTACTCCATTCAGCAGTTTTTACAGGTATAGAAATTTAGCTCAGTAGGACAAGTGTTCGCCCTTCATGTGGGAAAGTGGGATTTGCAACTCATACTTGAATGTTTGTTTTTCACTTTTGCGTGCAAATGTTATCCACTAAATATTGATGAACACCCCAAGTCTGCTTGCGCATCCATAAAAGTCACTGCATGCTAATGGTCAAATGAGAACCTCAAGTATGTTTTTATTACCATTTATAAAATATGCACAGGTACCGTAATTGTCTTGCAAGCATTGCATGTAGGAGAACATATCAGTCTGTACATTTCATCAAATAGCATCTAATATTGTGTCTTTAATTAGACGCAGAGTGAGCGGTTAATGTCCCGGGACAGTCCATCAGAGGAGTTGAAGCAGCAGCCCCTGGCTCTGGGCTATTATGTGTCCACAGCACAAGCAAATGGACTGCCACACTGGTTCTGGGCCTCCTGTCCACAGGCGGAAAACCAGTGCCCTCTTTTCCTCAAGGTACAAGAAACAAGCTCATTATTGGTGTTATTAATTCAGTTCTATTTGAACCATTTATGACAATATTGGAACAAAGGAGCCAGTAAAATAATAATATACATTGTTATAAATATACTGTCCATGTCTAAAAAACATTTGTGAAAGTATTTGTTAACTAATTGTTCAAATGTGTTGTTTTGACGATGACCAAATGTGTGTGCCCTCCAGGCCTCCCTTCATCACCACATCTCCATTGCTCAGACAGATGAGCTGATGTCAGACAAGACCAAGAGGAGCCCTCACCCCCTCGATTCAAAGACCACCTCTGATGTGCTCAGGTACGCATCATGTTACACAGCTAGCTGACGCACGCTGCTAATTGTAATGGTCCTTTAACACATGTACTGGTCCGGAAGTAAACAGATACATTGTTGAATTGCAACTGTACAAAATTAAGTAAAATTGTAGATTTCAGTAACATGTTTCTTTTCTGAACTTAGGTTTGTTTTGGAACAGTACAACGCTCTCTCCTGGCTCACGTGCACTCCATCTACTCAAGATCGGCAGTCCTGCTTTCCAGTCCATTTGGCAGTACTTATCCAAATGTACAATGCCATTCTAAACATGCTATAGCAGTGAGGGACAGAGGACAGGATCAGTGAACTGCTGGAAACTGTGGTCTAGCCTGTGCCTGTCCTTCTCCTCTTATTAGGCACCAGAGGGCACCAGAGCACTTTTGTTGATTTTTAAATCTTGAGAAGATGAGGAAAGATGAACTCACCCTGCCTTGGAATGTAATTAAGGAGAAGAATGAAGTGATCAAAACAACAGTTCTGTTTATCAGTGGCATGAAAATGGAGTATTATGGTTCTCTCAACAAAGCTTAAGTTTACCAACTATGCCCATTTGATGCCATGACATTGCTGAACAACAGTACTCTGTAAGATATTTTGTTCCAGTAAACTGTAGATGTTCATCAAGGAGTTCTCCAAACCCTGGACATGTTTACGCTCCTTTTTGTACAACCAGCAAAGAACATCAGAACACAGATCTTTTTACATTTTGTACATAAATGCACTGTTGATCCTCTTGGACTTAGCAAAGGGTATAAAATAAACCCTACCTTTACTTTGAAAGGGACTTTAACTTATTCATATTAACTCCAAAAAGGAGTGTTTGATAATGGCACTTTTTATTTTTGCCCCCAAAGTGTAAAGAAACACAATGGGAATATTTGACTAGTGTCAGATATGTCTATACTGTACAAAATATATTTACAAACATATATTTGCAGCTGAAACTTATTTTTAATATTTAAATCCAGCTAATTAAGGCCTTGTCAATGAATGGAAAAAAAAAACCTGAAATGAAATTTGCCACTTTTGATGAAATTGCAAAAATGCCATATTTTTACAATATGTATGATGGTAAAGAATTTGATTTATATCTGTATATAGACTTAACTATAGGTTTATTACCTCTTCCATGCTGGCACTGATATGAGTGTTGGGCATTGCCATCTTTTACACATGTCGCAGTTAGAACAAATGCCAGTGGAAATTGATTATAGTTGTATTTTTTTATACCAAAAGTCAACATTTCACTTGAAATAAAAAACAAACAAACAAACAACAACTTTAAATTAAATGGACACAATCAGAAGAATACAGTAAAAAGTATATTTATAGTGTGTTACTCTACTTTATTCTCTGTTGAAGTAGCAATACACAATAATGGTATTTCACCTTTGTGCATATTAAAATGGCTTTATTTCATTGGCTGATGTCAAATCTCCTGCAAGGCTGACTCCTGCATGTTTGTAGATACACACCTTCGCTGAGGTCATGGCACTCCTCCAGGCTGTACATTTCATGCTGGTTTACTTATGTTATACGTTTGAATTTATTTTTGCTGTATTTTTATACATCAATCTGTTTTATTTTAATACAACCATGTGGTAAAATGCCATGTGCAGTGTTCATCCAATGTACAGACAATGGCAGAATTGCAAAAAATATTTGTTACATTTGTCATTACTTTGAATATTATGCAGAGTCCTCCAGTTGGAGAGGCTTATGACTTTTACACTCTTTTTAGTAAATTATTTAAACAAGTGGACAAGACCTGGTCCTTGTGTCTGTTATTCAAAAGGTTACTTCAAAAAAAGAAATACTTTTTACACTGAACCCCTGACATGCAGGCTTTAATGGGCCATACCTTATTAAAAAAGTCTGTTGATGACAGCAGGTGTAAATGACTAATACCGCCCACATTACACAGATGTACTTATCTTGTCATGATTCTTTTTCTCATGAATACACTGCCGACGTAATTATCTGTTGTATTGTAGGTGTACAACGCTATTGAGTCATTCATTCAGGCAAAAGAAAATAATTAATTATATACAAATGAGTCGCTTTGAGGTGTAGCTGTTCCTGTTCTTCCAGAAAATTCAGCTTAATAGTGTGGTTCACCCTAAACAAAGCAACTGGTGATGAGAAAAAGACTAACTAGAATAAATAATAGTGTGCTCTTGTGAGTCTGTTATTAACATACAACATTTTCAGTCATGTTCAGTTATGTGCTGGATGATGAAGATTGTTATGTTAAATGTAGGGTGTGTTCACACTTGCATAAACACTACATCACAATGAAGCCAAAATTAAACCTGGGCAGAACAGGGCAAACCAAGTATTATTTATAGTACATGTGTACTTTACTTAAGTAACTTTTACAGTGGATACTTCACTACATTTCAGAGCAAGTATTAGTACTTCAGAGTACATTTCTCAACAATGTTTTGACATCTGCTGCATCCTACCTAAAAGTTGTCGGTTTGAGCCACAGAAATATATAAATAAAGATTATTTTGAAAATGTAATTAGAACACCGGTAATCTTTTATCTGATACTTTTTACTTTAGTTCATATGCTCTTGTACTTTAAAATGTTGCGCCCCTGGAATACACACCTGTTAAATTCACCCTCATAAATAAATAATATACTTTATTGTACATTTGTATGAAACTGTTCTAATTAATACTCCACAATTATAACAGTGCAGAAGTGTTATTTATATTCTCGTAACAGGTCATATGTTATTTGAAACTCTCCATACATGAATCACTTTAGTGCAGTTCCTTTTTTCTTGTTGACTTAGCTGAGACCAAATATAAACAGAAAATGGTAAACGTGCTTTCCCAGGAGACGTTCAAACTTGAAGTCTTATGAAGTCAGTCTTGAGAGGGTTGGATAAAAGCGCAGCATGCCTTTTTGAGTGATAGTACGTGACAAAAAGAGAGACGAGGAGGCGGTGAAGGAGCTTTTATTTGGCCATCAGGGTCACATTAAAATCCTTGAGGAGAGTGCTGCATTTCAATAGAACCTAAAAAGCCCAGTGGACAACAAACACAAGCACAAAGTCAGCACACATGAGGCAGTGGGCAGCCTGGGGGACATTTCCAGTGAAGAGCGGAGGGTCACTTGTGGCACTACTGAGGTTGTCTAATGGATGCGACAACAGCAGAGTGGACTCTTAATTCAGCCCCGCACGGTCTCCACAGATGGCCTATTAGAGCACT
Organism: Chaenogobius annularis; assembly: GCA_015082035.1. Lineage (NCBI taxonomy): Eukaryota > Metazoa > Chordata > Actinopteri > Gobiiformes > Gobiidae > Chaenogobius > Chaenogobius annularis. The sequence continues at coordinate 114,950 of BJKM01000035.1, forward strand.
CTCATACACCTGCCATCATCCCAAGTGCTCTGCTCCAACCAAATGGACCTAAACACAGGACAAAAGCAAGGTCCATTGTAGCTTTAGTGCAAACACAACGCATTCATTATCTGTGGCAATTTCCTGGCAGACGTCAACAGTGCTGGAAGTAACGAAGTACACGGGTAAAAGTACTGCACTTAAGTAAAATGTCTAGGTATATTTGCTTTATTTAAGTCATTTTTACATTTGAGAGCGCAGTATTTGTACTTTATACTCCACTATACATTTTTGAACTGGACTGAAAAGTAGAAAGTACTTTTTGTGTGGTTTGAAGAGTTATTTTAGCACGTTCACGGTGACACTCTGCCAAAAGGTTTTGAGTTGAAGTGCTGACTTTGAGCAAACAAAAATATACACATAAAATTCACTGGAAAAATTTGGAAATTGATTCAAATTGCTACAGCTGAACAAAAATCAGCACAATTTTTCATCCAAATCATCCCAGTTAAAGCTTTAACTGTTCTCAAAATCTGTTAAAAGTACATTTTTAAACAGGTAATTCAAATCGATTACTTTTTTGCTGCTATATCTGTACCAAAAGTAAAATCCTATATATGAATGCAATATCAGAAATCTGAAGGTATTCGAACAAGGAATGACCAAATAAATTATGCAAATTGTGTTAAATGTCATGCTCCAGTTCTTCAGAGTGTGCTGAGTTGTAAATGTGGACAATTAATTGCAACATGACTTGAAAATTCCATAATGATAATAAGCCTAATTCAAGTTAATATGACTTAGAACTGTGTTCTTGACTAATAATAAATCAACAACTGGAATGCGCTTTTACCTTTTCTAAGAACCTGTTTGGGTTCTCAAAACTGACACATTAATCCTTGTTGTGTCACATAGTCTCAGCTTGTCTTTCATGTGTCGGCCCAGGCCTCGCTCTAAATAGTCTATGCAAGTCCCTTTTCCATAAGCTCAAGAGCGCACAAGTTGTACTCAGCTCACACGCCACCCACAGCTATTGTGTAAAGATTGGGACCAAACATCTGCTAACATCTGCCTTGGAGTGCTTACGTATTTGCATGAAGTTCTTCAGTTGTAAAAAGAACCCTGTGATTGTGAGGATCTTGTTGCTGGGCATTACATCCTTCAACTTCGGCCCAACTTCTCTTAACACAGCAGTGAATGTAAACAGAGCGGGATAAAAGCTGGACGCACTTCAAAGCAGCGCCTCTTCTGAGCACATCAAAAAGCAATGTGTCACTTACGCTGGATATAAACGTCTGAAGGACATTAATCCCCTCAGTGATGGGATAAGTAGACAAGAGCTGTCTCGCAAACACAACTGGGCAAATCAGAAACGGTCTAAAAATAATAACTGGACTGTTATTTGCAAACACTACTGGCAAGAGGCATAAAAATATGGCAAAATGAAACAAAATCCGATGGCAAAACATGTGAACAAGCTTGTAATTTGTTTCATAAAGATTTTCCATTGTTTATATGCTCATTATCTTCAATGTTCAATCATATATATATATTTTTACTGTTGTTAGCACTTGATCACAATCTAAGTATGAGGATGTGTTCACGCTCACGCATACACATCAAAACCCAGGGCTATATATTCAGGATTGTCTATATGTGAGGCGTTATTGATGCTCCTCAGGGCGACCAGCGTCCTCCGTCACTGAAGAGATGAGCTGTCGGACAGATGTTGAGCAAATGGAGAAGTTTTGGTCTGTTCGAAAGATATTAGCATTTAATAGAAACATATAACAGCTGTTTGTCATTGGTCATTACATCACTGGCACGAAAGAACCCTAATCTCAAGTATTTTATATACATTTACCCTACTTTTTGTGGTAAGAAAAAGACGCTTTGTCAGCAAATTAGTTCCCAATGGATAAATAAAATGATATGGGATTTATATTTGAATAAAGTAATGGTGATAAATACGACTATGTCAAAACCGCTATAGGATTATTTGCAAGGCAGCAGTAGTCATAATAACATTTGTGTTAGTAATAATGTAGTGCTTTTGGGGGCTCTCACATTGCCCTTTACATTGCATTATTCATCCAGATAACACATTATTCATAACTCCACTGGTCGTACGTTCCTGTTCAGCCACAGCTGCCCTGGGGTAAGGTGATGGAAGTGAAGCTGTCATTCTGCCCCTCAAGGTTGTGAAGTGTCTGGCCCAACGACACAACAACTGTTTGTCCAAGCCACTTTGACTGTAAACTACATGAGACAGGACAGTCCAGCATAAATTGAGGAAAAGACTGGGGAAGGACATTGCATTAAACAGTCTAGAGCCGGATTCGAACTCTCTGCACTGCTGGTTGCTCAGATGGTGCGCACATGTGCAATCCACTCAACCACCGAGCATCACCTAAAGGTAATTTTCAGTCAGATCTTTTCTACTCTGGACCACCCCTGGACCAACAAGGATTACAACAACTCAAATATATTGCAATGTTCCTACAGAGTTTTATTATTTCAGAATATGTTACAAGGCCAAATGAGAGTGTCCGGAAGGGCATCTGTTGTAAAAATCCAGCCTGTGTTGGTCATGAATTGCGCACACATGTTTTAGTGCCGAGTGTTTCTAATATTAAGTGCACAAGGCTAGTGGCCACTCCAGCTCACACTCGGCATCCTGATGAGGTTTATCCGCGCCGCTGACATGTAAACCACGAACACTCCAGCCTTACCATCTAATTAGTTCATTAATGATTTTGCCTAATTACCCCCAGGAGGGTGCAGTTTGCAGCTGTGAGACAGATAAGACATATTTGAAGGGAATAATAAAACATTCAACAACGGCACACCTGTGAATGAATGAAAGACAAAGAATTTCAGTTTTACTCACGCCAATGGGAACTGCCACTCACACTAATAATTATAATCTCTCTGTGTTTGCATCACCAAGCAACTGCTGTGTTTTGTTTAGCCACAGCCCTTTGTTCAATTACACTACACTTAAAAGCCCTTATTAACTTTAACCTTAATACTATTATAACAATGTGAGCTTGTGTTTACAGTTGTTCGGATGTTAGGTGCAATAGCACAAGTATCCAAACATGAAAATGAAGTTGATTTATAATCCTGTGACGCTGCAGTGAACAGAACGGTGAACAGAAAAGCGTGCCAATTATCTGAGGACCGTGAGAAGGATTTAGTCATGCTCTTTAACGTGCAATGTCATCTACAGCCACAAGAGAGAGATGTCTGGCCACAGATGGTGCACCTCATAAATAGATAATCCATGAATATATATTATTTCAGAGCTATATATATTTATATATATATAGGACACACATGATTTTGTTTTAGTTTTTACCATTGGAATAAAAGGACCTATCTCGATGAGCAGTAAAAATGTCAAATATAAACAAACATGGGATTTGCAAATATATTCACAATTATGAAATTTCTTAGATTAATGTATACATTTATGTACTATTTTTGCCTGGTTAATAAAGTCAACTTTTTAGTTCCTTTTCCCATTTCAAATGTATTTGGCTTTACTGTGGATTAAAATAACTCCCAAACAAGGATGTTTTGATGTTCCACTTGAGGCTCAAACATGCTTTAATCTAAATATTTATTTGGGGTCATATGTGATATTCTTTCAATTAACAGAAGTTCACAAAATTGCAGCCTTTTCTTGTGTTCTCTAGAGGACAAGTGAGTAACCACATAAATAAAAAGGTCTTGCCAGAAGCACTTATTCTACAATCTCCGGCAAATTGTGTCTTCGTAGCTCGGCGAGTCCTCTCGAGTCACATGCAGAATGAGCTCCAAATCAAAGTCAAAATGGCAAAGGCCGCAGTCATTAAGGTTGGATAGTGGAGGAGCAACACAGAATAATGATCCATTTGCTGTCTTTGCTTTGCATATTCACATCTTAAGTGTAAGATTGGTGCTTTTTGCTTTTATTGAAATTGAGAATGCAGGCAAACTTTCACTTTCATTTGAATATATTATTTTGTGTATAAACTTGCTTCAAACACAAAAAAATTGCTAATATTACAAGTAAATTAGAGCAATTTTTTAGATCAGAAACTGTTGTTATAAACAATCACAACTTTCAAGGTATGAAGAACACGGGATGACATATATGAAAGAACATAAATAAACCACTGCAGGGAGGAGGTGTTTTTGCTTGCTTCAAAAGTAAAGTGCCACTTGTTGCCTTATTTCTCTGGTTCTATAGTTGATCTGAGGTGAAATGTCCCCCCCAAAAATCCATTTCCCCTCAATTGGACCAACAAAACATTCAAGAGAGACCAACTTCTGAGCAGAGCTCAGATGGCATGAGAACCAGCCATTAGAAACAAACTACAAACAACACTACGTTTTCTTGTGGGCATCCACGAGGACATACCAGGATGCCCTTGTATTTTATCTTTTTGATTTAAAAGAAGCCTACATATGTCAGTTGTCTTTCATCAGAGTGTGAATAAGGAAGAACCGTCACTTTGATGCATTCAAGTCTATACCTTTTTGGGTCATGGGGTCAAATGGATACGTCTGCCCATATTCCCTGCCATTACATTTTCCATCTAAGCTGGCAGGTCCTCTGACTGCATATAATTTGAGTCATCAGTCTCTATTTCTTTGCAGCAGATGTTTCCCTATGTCATCAAGACTCCCGACAAAACAAGATGGAGAACCCCTCGCTTTGAATGAAGCATATGAGTCTCCCTTAATCCCCCTTGCATCATGGGACAATTCATTGGTGGGAAAACACTGGATGCCCTGTCACCGTCCGGCCAACAGAGACAAGAGGTAGGCTTGCAGCCGACACCCAGGTGCAAAAAATCTTTGCATTTAGCAAGATGTAGTCTTACTGCAAAAAAAAAAAAGAATCATCTTTATATATATATATATACATTTAAAAAAAATTATTCGGCAATATGTGACATTCACAATAGATTTGGATTCCTAAACAAATTTTTCCTGCTCTTTAAAATAACGATATCGATATCCAAGTCTATGTTAATAACCTATTTAAAATAGGCCTATGGGCCCACAATAGTAGGCCATTAAAACTAATGACAAATGAGCAATTTAATCATTATATAAATTTAGTGTATGAAGGCCTCAGTCAAACCATAAACATTACACTTAAACGACATCGTTTTACTCATACGCCCCAAAACACCAGACTTTAGGGTGCAGAAACGTCTCGCGATAGGCCGAAAGATTGCGTGTTAATTAATGAGCTGACACATTTAGAAGAGACGCAAGCCCACGGTGAAATCAGACACAAGTCGACACCTTAAAGGTAATTAAGTCCGTAATATTTTCATTCGTGGCACTTTAACAGAGACGTTTTAAAATAAGGTCTAACGTTTATTCGCACATTTCCGTGGTAAAAAGAGCTGGTTCTAGTCTATCTGACGTGATGTTTTCAACGCTAATCAAGGGAGACATGTTTTCAAACTGGCCTCTGGAGCGACCTGCACAAACCGGCCCATTTCAAAGAAAAGCTCCCCTCAAATGGTCCCATGTCATATTTCCTCCCCGCGCAGGCACACGGCTTCGGCCGGAGGAAAATTGCTGGGGTCATTATGGTGAAGAAAAACGTGTCAGTTTTCTTTGGGCATTCTTTGAAAAGAGCAAGGGGATGTTATTGTATCAATTTTACGTGATAGACCCAATTAGGTTATTATGCTGCGCCCCCTCTCTTACGGATTTGGACCAAAACGCTTTTCAGTCTCGACATCAAAGTTGACTCAAAGTTGACATTACTTCCTCTTTGACAAGATTTACACAGCCTTTTAAAGTCTCAGAATAATAGCTTCTTTTCGCCTGCATAAAATTCTTATTTCGAGTAAGGGCCACGTAAAACAAAAATAAGAAACACGTATGTCTCAGTAAGTAATCCTAGAAGCCTGCATTATAGAATTTTAATGGTGCTTCTTTCTTAAGTGGAAAAAGGGGGGGAAAGAAGAAGAAGAAAAAAAAGGAAGAAAAAAAGAAAAAACCCTTGTAAATTGAATCTCACGGAGCAGCGCGAGGCTAAAGGTGAAGCGTAACTCTGGTCAGCGCGTCTCTGCCGCGTCTCTGCCGCGTCTCTGCCGCGTCTCTGCCGCGTCTCTGCCGCGTCTCTGCCGCGTCTCTGCCACTGAATGGCGCTGTAGAACTGCCACAAAATGTTTTAGTATAATAATAATAATAATAATAATAATAATAATAATAATAATAATAATAATAATAATAATAATAATAATAATAATATTAAATGTAAAACACAAAATTCAATTGAAATACGTCGTGTTGTTTTTAAGTGAACTGACTATAGTTGTTCTCATTGAAACAAATGTATTTGCATTGTTGACTTGATGTTTACTTGTGTATGACAAAGGTGGGAGGTGTGCAGAATTAGAATATCGAGTGTACTGTCTACTATGAAAAAGCTGCATTAAAAAAAAAACGTTAAAGATTTTTTTCTTTTCTTTTACAAACTTGCCTTGCAATATTTTGATGTAAAGAGACACATGTTATATTTTTGAACTTTGTAGGGTTAATTTTACAGTCCATTCATGTTTTAAACTACTTCCACCCTAAGAAAGACATCTTCAATCATCAGGTACTTTTATAGCACATTTCTGATATGGATTGCAATAACATCGCCTGAATATCGTCATCGAGATAACCCCCAAAAAATAAAGATACTAATTGTTGTCATTATCGCCTACACCTATGATAACTAAATCTAAATCTATAAGGTTCATGCATGAGTTAGTTAAGCGTGTCATAGGCAAACCACTTACCTTTTCCTGCTCTATTCAGATTGTTGCTCTAAAATAACAAATCATGCCTGAAATATGCTGAATGCTACTGCACTTACTGTTTCTGTTTAAGGCTGTGTGTGTGCCAGCTGCCTCCTTCGCTTCGCTGCAGACTCCTATACAGCCTAGGACTACATGCGCGCTCAGTCACTTTCTGCAGTCTCCAAAGCCGGAACCAAATCTCCTCGCCGGCATGTAAGTACTGTTGGAACACAAGTCTCAAACACTAAGGACAAGCACGCCAGGAGCCTGACTGACGTTCCTTATTGCACATATTTCCACTTTTTACTGCGGCTTTTTGTCCACCCACCCCTCTTTTCTCCGGATATTACTTTAGTGACTGCTCTATCATTCACAAAATTGAGTGTAGCGTGCTACGAGTTGAAAAGACCGACAGCTGATCCATGAAATCTAGATTTGTCAAGATATTGTACGTTTATTTGGACAATTGCAGTTTCCGTTTGCTTAATTGCTTATTCAGACATTAAAATATAACGAGAAAATATTATAGTACTCAAGAATGCTTTGTCTATAAGATGAGTTGATTTACGAATCATAAATCTTTTTAGTCGTCATAAGATATGTATAAATAAAAGACAATCCTTTAGTTGAACTGGCATTGTAACATGTCAGAAATACTTATACCTGGCTGTGAGTGAATTATTAAATTTTATACTGAATTATATTGATATATATGTATATAAATCTCGAGCCATCGTGACATAAATATTCTGTCTAAACATCCTCAGTCTTTGATGGATAAACAGTGTTATTACACACCCAATTTAAGATGATTCTCAGGTTTCATGAAGTCGTTTTAGATAAACTCATGTTATTATAGAATTAATTCAAGCACTGAGAGGTGGACTCTGTTTACAAATGTATTGCCTGGTAAGTCTTATATTAAACATGCATATACATTTGTGGGTATATAATAATGCATAAATAATATTTTCCAATTGCAATGTTACTGATACAGTAATGGTAAGTTAATTTCATTCATTGACAATTGGAACCATATGTAGCTCCCTCACTACGACATGATTCATAAAAATGTACAAGATCTGTAAATACGATGCAATACAAAATAATTTGAAAATAAAGGTAATATGATTCAATATTTTTTAGTTCTCACAGGCTCCCATAATTTGTACTGGAATAGAAAAATAGTGAAGAGTAATTCTTGTGTCAAACTTGTACCTTTCCTTATCCGACCCACAAATCAACCGTTGCATTCTGAAGCCACAGAAAGAGCCTCATTTTGTTCCAGAGTTCTGCTGCGGCACTGGAGAAAGTGCTCTTTGTCTGGTGTGTTCTGTGCGAATCACACACACACACGCACAAGCACACACACGCGCGCACACACACACACACACACACACACACACACACACACACACACCATGCACACACACACACACACACACACACACACATGCACACACACGCACATGCACACACACACACGCACATTGACGCACATGCATGCACACGCGCACACACACACGCACACACACAATAGATTTGCTTATTATTTTTCTATTTGATCAGCTTAAAGTATTTTTTTTAAGTGGTGCATCTGGCAACAACTACATGAATTGTGGGATTGAATTCTGTGCGGGGTGGACTGAGGTCTGTCCATTTTGTCAAGGTAAATATGTAACACCCATAAATTTCAACCTTCCAGTGTAAGGTGGACCCATTATGTTGCCCTCTTAAAGCTGTACGGTGAATGCCGTTTCTACAATAATTATTTTTAGAGTTTGAGATTTATGGACAAATAGAGACAAGATACATCTTTTGTGTTTTGTGGAGTGGCACAGTCAGAGTTGCTGTGACTATTTGCTGCCTTGGTGTTTCAGTGCTGTAAAGGAGCTCTTTTGTTGTTCTTTTAGCTCTCAAATGAGGAGCCTCACAATAATAATAACACTGTGTAGTGCTTGGCGATATGGTTATAAACATCGAATCAGGATGTTACCCCAGTAACAATCTGCTTTTGCTTTGAAATCATATCGCAATTCATAATTTCTGTCTTTCATGCTGTTGTCTGCTCAGACAGTTTTCCCCTCCAACCTTTCCGATTGGTCAGACTATTTTAGGCTTTAGGTGAGTGTGAAACAGATTACTTTATTTAACTTTTAAAGGCAATAGAAAAATACTGTGTGTCTACAACTCAAATATCATTATACTGGACAAAAGAATAAGATAACTTCATGTACCGATGACACTGAGCTGAAATATTCTTTGGTTTTCTCTTGGATGGTTCGAAAGGAAACCCAGATTGGTACTGAAAAGGCACTGGCAAGGACCCTAAAGTTACAAAAGATTGATATAACAAACTGGAGACATTTGAGAGAAAGGTGTGAGATGTTTTGTTTATCCAGCAAATAAATCAAGAATATATTTTCATTTGTCCGGTTTGCTCTCTGTTGCAATGGAAGTGTCGGTTAAATAAATAAGTAAACAAATAAATAAATAATCACAAGGTCCCTCACTCTTTGATACGATACACGGCTCACGATACAATTATGTCATGGTTTTGCAATTTAGGCGTTCGTTGATTTATTAATTGATAAACCACTACCTGCGCAATCCTAATACCGATTAAAAAAAATAAAAATTGACATTTATTTAACCAGAAAAGTCTCAGGATCTATTTTTCAGGGGAGTCCTTGTCCCAGTGGGAGGAGCCTATTGTACATAGTTTTAGTGGTAGGGGAAACCTACACAGACACAGGAAGCACATGCAAACTCCACATTGAAAGTCCTTGTGCCGCCCATCACACCCATGACCGTCTTGCTGTGAAGAGAGAGCACTAACCGCTGTGCCACAAACACCCATACAAAATACACCCATTTTAATAAATGAAAACTGTTAATATGTCAAATGTATTGCATAAACAAGTTTCCTTTCTCTAAACAAGCAAACAAACGATAGTGCTGTCACAAAATAATATTGTAAAAAATACTCTTGGTGATGTGTCAATACAGCTGCACACAATATCGATACAGTATCACCAAATTTTCAAATCACGATATAGCGATATTTTAGCTCACCCCTTATATATATAGTTGTCTTGAGCAATAAGTCATATCATATCTTGTGCTGCTCTGTGTTTGTTTCCCTCCACACTCTCACTCTACTTGACACTTTATTGTACACAGGCTCTTTCGGTGCTTTTACAACAAAGTGACATGCACTCTAAATGACTTCTTCCCTCATCCTTGATAAAAAATACTCTCAAACCAACATCTCTGTCCACAAGCTCCACTGATCAAAGACACTGACATTAGGAGTACATTTAGATTGAGCACCTGCCACGGCTGAGCCTAGTCTGCGTGTTAGCTTCTGATTTGTCTGACCGCATGTGTTTCTGGTTATGGACACAAATACACTATGAGCTGTATCCACCGAATGAATGTATAATATTTTCACTTTTTGCTCTCCCAAATCCAAAGTGACATACATTGTCTCCCTAATGACACCGACTAATGACACCGACTCCTGCCACAGTCTTCTGTGTTACATGTGTCAGTAAAATGTTGACTGTCAGAAATCCATGCCAGTGCAATTTGCCTTTCATGCTCCAAGCACCAGCCGAAGCCATAGCCGAAGCTGATGCAATAAGTTGAGGTTAAAGTGCAAGGTAGTGTGTACACATGGATGGAGACCAAAACAAGTACATTCGTTATGTGTGTATGAAGTGTTCTCAATAATTGCCACTATTGCCACTGCGATTCATATATTTATGTTCTATCATTCTGGATAAACCACTGTATAAAATGTTAGCTGAGGAGGGAATCAGCAGGGATCCATCGATGGAGCAAGCATAACTCCAAACCTCCCCAAATAATGAAAGCAAAAACAGTAAAACATCTAGCTAAAAAAGCCTTTATAACTGAGCTCTAAAGGAGTCTAAAAAACAATTAGATTCCACCACTTTAACATTTTATTGAAGCACAATTTTTTTTTAATCATTCTCAAATGTTATTAACTTTCATATTCTAAAACTGTTTTTGAGACATTAATGGTTCCAAAGCCTTTAAGGAGCTGTATCTGTAAATTACAGAGCTGTACCAGGTCTCATCGGGAGACTGTAAAGTGCACAAACAGCCTTTTCTGGGAAGGGTTCGAATCGGTGGAATATGCTCCCTGTCCATTTAAAATCTGTGACAAAACTTAGTATCTTCAAAAAAGAAACAAAATCTGGATGTGCCAGCAGCAGCAGCAGCAGCAGCAGCAGCAGCAGCAGCAGCACAGCACAGCACAGCATAGCACAGCACAGCACAGCACAGCACAGCACAGCACAGCACAGCACAGCACAGCATAGCACAGCACAGCATAGCACAGCACAGCACAGCACAGCACTCATGTTAAATGTATTTCTAAAGTATCTTTTCATTTCCATGTTCATATTTCTCTGTCCTCTGTTTTTTGTATGTGAAAAGCCCTTTTAGGGACAAGTGCTGCAAATTATGATTCATGCATTGGGCTGTTGTGCTGCAGTATCTGTCCCTATTCAAATAAACCAATAAATACATAAACTTCCTGAATCTTTCTGAAGTACTCAATTCTAAATCCTCTTGCTATATGTCAATTGATAGTAGATACTGTATGTTTATCGTTTAAGCATGTCAGGAGACTAGACTAAAGTAATGAGTTTCATCCTGGGGCTGGATATGTATAGATACATTAACCCAACAGAGGTTTTGATGGTTTTGATGGCTTTCCGTTGGAACTCTATGGCCCTGAGCCCATTACTCAACCACCTCAATGACAAAGAGCCTTGTTAGCAGATGACGTCATCTGCACATTTGTATGGACAGGGCTCTTAGGTGGCAGAGGCTACACCACAGTGTCTCCATATTAAGATTAATGTGCCTTCTAAGCTACACATTTGAGCAGAAACTAAACAGAAAGGTCACTCATTAAGGTCAAGTCACATGCATGTGATGAAGATATCAACAACTGACAATTATTTCTTTTAGTTGATAAGACAAGCTTTAATACAATTACAAATATGTTTGACTCATTAAAACCAAACTGAATAACCACTTATTTACTTAGTATTGAACTATAACTACAAAGATTTTCATCATTTTGTTCATTGTAAACTGTAATATTGATCTAAAATATCTTGATAATAGAAAACAATCACAATGTACAGTGTACAGTGTACAGTGCAGTGGGCAGGCATAGGGGGTATTTTCTGAACACTTGAGCCTCATTTGCCGGACAACACAGGATTACTCAAATATACATGAATCTATTAAAACAGAACTTTGAGTAAACTAAAGATGAAGACACAAAGTACAAAAACTGCCCATTGAAAGACTAGCAGCCTCTGAACACGAGCTGTGGCCTCTATCCTGACCGAGAGGCTGAGCCAACAAGCTAACAGGCATTTGGCAGCAGCATCAAGGTGACTGTAAGTTCAAAGGCCAGGGTTCAGAGAAGTTGCTGACCCTGTCCTGCCTCACACAGTCCCTAGCTGTCTATATTTACGAAGTGTCATTTTTATGAGAGCGCCAGGCAACAACAGGTTTAAGAGGGCCAGTGTAACCTTCCTGGGGCTCACAGTGACCTGCACCCGGCTACAGCAGTTTCTCTGGGCTTCAATTAGGCACAGGCCTGTAGTGAGTCATAAAAGCATCACGCATTCAGCTATCTCTTTTACCCCAATCAGTGTGTGGCGTTCACGTTACCAAGAATAAAGAGTTTGAGACAAGAGCCTAGACGCTTTTAACATAAAAAATGAGAAATAGAAATGGTGATGCATATTTTATTTCAGTGTCAGCCCTTCCTCTTAGACCCTCTCTCTGACAGTTGTGGCAATGCCCGGTGACACAGTGAATATTTTCCAGGGCTTACTGGGTCTGGCCACACAGACTTGTCATCATTATTCAACATCAAGACCAAAACTACCAATTAACTTTGGTGCCCACCCCCCACCTGCCCCAAGGCATACAACCTGCCCCCCCTGCCGTCACTCATCCTCTTCATACTCTCGAGAAATACCCACGAGACATGACTCCTTTAACATCAGGATGTTCTGAGATTGAATACATTCTAGAGCCATGATCTTAAAAGGCATTGAGCAAAATCTTGATCGTGCATCATAGAGAACAATTAAGTCTCATAGTTTCACACAAATAAATATGACATTAGTGATGAATGTTCATTTGTTTGGAGATGGACACAAAGAGCTTTTTGAACAGTTGTGTGGATTCAACTGCAGTAGTCACATTTTAATTGTAGACCACATGGTCAAATGCAGTGGAGGCTTAGATGTTGCATTCTCTCTGGTACTCTTAACAAAAATGAGAACTAATATCTACGTCATTCACATCCGTGTTTTCCAAAAAACATTTCTTCATCTGCTAGAGCAGCTTTAGTTCAAAACACAAATCATATAGCCCTACGCTGTTGCTGCAGAGGCTTGAAGGCTGTTAATTTATCTATCGAGGGGGTAACTAAATGATATAATAATAATAATAATAATAATAATAATAATAATAATAATAATAATAATAATAATAATAATAATAATAATAATAATAATAATAATAATAATAATATATATGTAAAAAGAAGGCGGCATAAAGAGCAGAATAAAAGCTAAAATATAACACATTTGCTGTGTAATCTTTCAAGTATGTGTATTAAGTAAGTAGATCATTTAAAGGCTCCATGAACAAACTCTCAAAGACACTTTTCCCCACACACTCCTGCTATTGGTCAGCGTCTGAGCGAGTGACAGGTGGATTTAACCAGTCACAGTGATGTGTGAACTCTTAGACGAAGAGGATTACTTCAGATGAGGATTGGGAATTCACCTGATTTACACAGGCTTGATGTGTTTGGACTCCTGTCATGTGTAAGGACATTTGAGTGAGTAAAACCTAAACTTATATACTTGCACGGTGGATACAGAGGAGGAGGAAAGTGACAGATCCAGAGAGCATCCCATAAGGCTCGTTTGCATTTGTCAAAAAAGTCATTTAGTCATGGCAAAAACTGTGTGTCTTTTGCGTCTGTCGGGGACGCAAATATAAACTGCAATGTGTCAGGTTTTGCTCCTTCATGTGAACAAACACTTTATAAATAGACCCCCAAATAAAGACTCCAGGCAGTGGAAACATTTTCCTTTAAATTCCATAGGATGTTTTTACTACAAAGCAGATCATAATAGAATTTTTATAGTTGTATTCAATAGCCTGATCAAATTAAACACCTATTGCTTTCGTGCTCCCTTGAACACTATTGCTAATAAGGGATACTAAACACAATAAGACTTTATTAAACCCTCCCTTCAGTTCACTTACCGCTGTGTGTTTCAGATGTTGTATCTACTATAGAAAACAATCTCTTTGTCGACATTTGAACACATTTCTTAGTGTTCACTGCTGGTTTACAATTAACCTCTGTGCAGAGATTGCACAGTGTCCTGGGATGTCTTCAGGGGCAGTACCTCTTTGCCACTGGGCTGTTGCTCATGATGTGGTCACATCACGGTGCAGGGGTGACACACTACTATCGCTGTGGTATGACTACAACACTCCCCAGAAGCTTAGTCCTCAAGCATTATATTTCACCTTTTGTGTGACCCAAATGTCCTAATTAAATGTCCTACGGTAACATTGTACCACCAACAGCAGATGAAGTACAGATTGTCCTTCAAAACTAACAAATGTATATGTATACAAATATGGCTATGAAAAAATGCTAACAACCTTTTATTCACAATAAATATATTTTTAGTATGGACCGATATCCATTCTGGGATCCTTAGAAATACCACTGTCACCTAAGCAAGTTCCTATGTTTGTGAATTTTGTTCACTGACAATGAAAATAAACCTTTTCTGATTCTGTTTATCAGGCTGCAATGATTAATTAGATCCTGAATAATAAGAGTATTAAAAAGTTTAAAAAGCCTGGCATGTTTTCACCTTTATCTGGTTAAAATGCACTTTAAAAATTTCAATTTACAGTATAAATTATATAATTTGACAGGTCAACTGATAAAAAAATAAGCGGTGACTAGTTGACGACTAAAATAATAGGTAGTTACAGCCCTAATACTTGATACAGACACAGCACATTTATAGCAGCAGTGATTGTGTCATAATTTCTGTTTTAGCAACTTAACTTTTCTTTCATCAACATTTTAACATACTTGTATCTCATATCTCATAGCGTTTGATTCTCAACAAACTTTTGATCTCTTGAAATTAGTTCTCTGGTCTACATGTTTGGATCAGAGGTGATGTACAAGAACATGTAATAATGTTTGCCTGTTTGACTTTGAACTCACTGTCAGGGCAGCTGAAATCTTGTATATCCTGTGGAAGTTGAACCAAAAAACCAAACCAACTAAATCAAAAAAAGTTGAACCTGTATAAATACATAATAAATTCATAATAATAATAATTAAAAAAAGAAAGTCGATGAGGCATTTTATCAAATGTGGACACTTCTGCTGACAGTCAAACAATGCAATCCAGATTTTGCCTTCCATATGTGGACACATGAGATGAAGAGCCTGTGTCTGATGCATCTTCTCTCAGCCCTTCCAAGTCCCACAAATCACCTTGGGGTTTTCCTACAGTCGCTGTGAAGGTTAAAGGGCATCTTCTCATGCTTGTCACTCACAGCAGTGTCCAATTTAAACATTTGGAGGCTCTGAACTATCTTGCGCCAGGTTTAGAGAGTGAGAAAAAACAACACACAGTAGCTAAAAAGGGAAACAGGAAGTTTGATACAATAGAGGGGACCTTTGATCCATGATGAGGGGGAAGACTTCCCCTCTGGGTGCAAACTATTAATGTGAAAGTGACTCTGCCCATTGGACGTTTGTTAAACCAAATAATGGGACTAAAATTAGCGCACAATGGCAGGCTGACAGACTACACTTGCACCCGGCCATGCGCAGGAAGGGAGCGGGAGTAATTGTATAAAAATGAGTGATTTTCTAAGGTGGGGGCAGGTTAGTAGCGCCAACTGGTCGGCTTTGAAGGGCAGAGTAAAAGAGCATTACTCAGATTACATTTTACAATGGTTGAGTCAGCATTGTCCGATTTGAAAGCAATGATTAAATGTGTGTGTGTGTGTGTGTGTGTGTTAACTATTTACACTTAATATGCATGGATATGAAAAAGTTCTTTGTTTGTATTGGTGTTGACATTCGGATAATTCTTTGAGAGTATTTTCTGAATGTGATTTAATGTGAGTTGATGTTGCCGTTTCCAAGATCCAACACAGGAGATCTATTGAAAACCTCTAGAACCACTGTTGCTCGAACAAAAGAAACAATTATAAAACCCTGATGGAAAGAGGATTTGATTTGCTATGGTTTTACAATGCCAGTTCAGTATATATGTGTGTGTGTGTGTGTGTGTGTGTGTGCATGCATTTGTGTGCGCCTGTGGGTGTGTGTGCGTTTGTGTGCGTGTGTATGCAAGCACAAGAGGTCTGTTGTAGATTAGCATTTTGGAAGGAGAAGCATTTTTCCCAGGTGCTAAGGGATTCCAGACATTGTGATAGGAAAGCATATTATTTGTTGCCTGTGTTTTGTACAAGTATATTTTATCACTGCAACACTTGTAACTTGTGGAAAGATCACATAGCTGTACACGTGCATGATAAAAAATACATTTAATCATTTACACCCATCATCAGACTTGAGTGTACTGTACTGTAAACACATTATTAAAAAAAAAAAGCAAAAACAGTAGGTGACTTTACACAGACTTGTTTGTGCTAACTTCGTACTATGTGTGAAGAGGCACAATTATTATATGTGATACAGATGCAACGCCATGTGCAGATAGTACTTGTTGATGTTGCCCTCACTTGCCTTTAATTTGAAACAATGATAAACAGCAGGAGACAATTGATACAAGATCTTTTGTGACAAGATCTCATGAGATATTTAAGAAATTGCCACAAGGTTGTGCACACAAGTGTAAAAGGAACTTGTGAGTTTTTTTTGCTTTCCATGTGTCTGCATTTGGCTTGGTCAAAATAAGGGTTAAGCCTGAGTGAGTTATATTTCTGGGAAACTGAACTTCTTCTTCACTTCTTGTGAACCTGTTTTCGTGTCTCGACTGGGGATTCGTGTCTTGTCCCACCCCTAATTGATACTGCTTAAGAATGTGGTAATTGTATCAGGCCCCAAAAATAACTGAACATAAATTGCTCTAATTTGAATGTGAAAAAGGACTGGAAGTATAATGCCAAACTACTCCCTTCTTTGAGGGACAAAATGTACTTACCGGTAATTAAAACCTGACTTCATTGTTTGTAATATACCGATTTTTATTTAACCTATTTTATTGCTAAAATTATATAGCTGCAAGAATAATTGTAATTAATTCAAACCGCCAAAGTGTTTATGTGCTGTTCTGGCATTACCCTCAAATACCTTGTGCAGCGAGATGACTTCTTGCAATATTTGTGAGTTCACAAACTTACCAGATCTTGGATCAAATCCAGAGGCAGCATTGTGATTTGCGGGGCAGGCAATGGGGAAGCCTAAATTAATCAAAACATGCCGACGCTGATGTACATACATAAAGCTGTTTTAACAGAAACACCTAATTAGTTTGTTTTGGAAAAAAGAGCAGGGGGATGCCTTGTGGAAGATGTCAGTGCTTTTCACTCAACTAGATTTATCAGCTCTCTCCTCTGGAGATGGACCGATATTTGTACTTTTTAGCGTATTGACTATTGGCCATAAATCTCCAGCTCAGGCCGATATTTAGTTTGCCAATCCACTGCCTAAAGAACACACATAAAGCGCTAAAACACTGCTCTCTTACAGGTTTGTGGGTAAACTGGGTTGTGGATGAGCTTGAAGTAAATTTAAATTACATAACTTGGGGGAAATGATCTAAGTTGTCCCTACATATCAGCCCAAAAATATCAATATGTTATGAAGCTTTGCCCAATCTGCTTAAAGTTTCCAACAAAGCGTTCTGCCTTTTCCAGATAACTTTCGTGATCGATACTCGGTTCGTTCAAGGACTGCGCACTTTCGATCAGTGTTGATCTGCGTTGATGTAAAAGCAGTGCATCATGGTTAGATTTGTGTTCATCTTTCTCCCGACATGCTCTGATGTCATCTGTGTGGCATTAACGGAAAACTTGTGAGACGAGAGACCAGCCGGCTGAGCCAGTCGCTGCAGTTTGACTGGAGGGAGATATACGTGTTTGGGTCTGTGATCAGAAAGGTGCGTGGCTACCTCCTTAAAATTTGATCAATTGCATTGCACACTGATTTATTATTAAAAAGACCCACTGAATAAAATTTACAATTTATGTTTTATATAATTTCATATAAATTTACCAGTACATGACCAAACAACAGTTATTGTGACAAACTGCTCGGGGTGGCCTGACGATTTTCAGTTTTCTGCAGTTTGGTGAAATATTTGGCAAACTTGACAAATTTTAGTGCTCACGTTCCTGTGAGTGAACGATGTTCAACTTGACATCTCTGCAGTGTCGGAGCAGACTGGTACCGCTCTCCTCCACTCCACGCTCGTAAACATCAGCCGCTGCTCCTGTACCGCACTTTCAAGGAAGACTCCCAGTCTTAAGTGTGTGTTTGTTCAAAACAGACTCATGAATTCACGATTAATGCGTCAGTTTCCTTTGATTAATTACATCAGTCAACGTGCTAACCTTTAAAGCTTGAATCAAGTTGCAGGAGCAGTATGAGAGGCCTAAACGTGTTTGTGGTGTGTGTGGAGGAAATAGGCCTCACAAACTTTTAAAGTAAATGTATTAAACAATTACAGCAAATGAACGTGAGACACGTAATAATTTGAGACTGAACTTGTTCTCATCTTGCGATGTGTCTGGCTTAACTTCAGACGTTTTTCTACGCCCTCTGTTGACTCTGTTAACTCTAACTTTTGCCTATCATTCAGGTGAAGGAAGTTTATCTCAAACCTAATGTAGAACTCGATACAGAGATTTGTCAATCTGGCCTCAGCAAAATTGGCATTGCCCTGCTTCATTAGGTGTCATTCATTAGGTGACAGCATAGCTACCAATGGAAGGGGCGTGGGGCAGAACTGGGTTTGGAAACAAAAATAAGATTTAGGTCCTCAGGAAGATTAGCTGGCCCTTGGGTAAAGCTAATGGGGATCCTAAGAAATAAACTAAATAAAAAAGTGTTTCTGTTATCTCAGCTATCTCTCTCTATTATATTGCTCATATTAGTAAACAAATGCATGGTTATGATTGGCAACACATGCAAGAGTACTTCAAAACCTGCTGTTAATATGAGGTGGATATTTGCAGTGGAAATGGAAGAAAAGGTCAAGGTTGGAGCAACTGGCACCAAGGAAAGTGAAGCTCAAAGACACGTCTGTCTGCAGGCTTTTCTCATTTTATAGTGACATGCTATGGAGCTTGGCAAAACAGTATCAATTAGGAAAAAAGACAAAGAAAAAAGATCAAACAGTTGCGCTACTTCTCATTGTGAGGAAAATTGTAAGTTTATGAAATGAGTATACATTTGTTTATTATTATTTGATTATATGATTTGTTTAGTTATTGTATATTATATGGCCTGTTCCTAAAATTATGTAGTAAAGCATGCTTTGTTTGTCTGTTCCTTTATTTTGATCGGGATAGTATTTTATTCTTCTGTCGATATTAATGCTTCTAGATATGTGAACTCATTCTTGATAAAAATAAATAAATAAAAAAAACGAATCACGATTGCAATACTTAGTTGTTTTAATGAACACAAATAAATGTGGGGCTAAGACAGGGGAACGCTATGGAGAGCGCTGCAGAGGTGCAGGGAACAGTGTCCCCAGCTGCTTTTGGCTATCTAATAAACATGTAAACACTCTTCTTTCTCTTGCTCATTAGGTGATTGCAGAGGCCGCTTGCTCTCCATAAATCAAGACCCAGGTTATCGAGGCCTCTGATCTTAACTGTAGTGGGCGCCCAGATGTCTACAGCCGCACTGAGTAGGAACAGCAGGCTCGAAGGAATCCAATTCCCTAACTCTCCCACTTTTCTCATTTTGCAAATAAAAGAGGAGATATGCTCGTAAGGGCTCGGGTACACATGCTAACTGGCCATCAAACACACTGTATGCTGTTTGTTTGGTTGGAATGCTTTGATTATAATGACAGTGAGAGGTATGTTTTCATAGTCGTGCTGAGGTGTTACTGGGCCATTGAGGAACTGTTTGTTCATAATTGTGAGAAAACTGTGGCTAAAGAGTGAGAGTGAAAGATGAAAATAAAAGGAATGAAAAACGGCTGTAGGAGTTTGACTCTAACCTCTTTCATACCATCATAAAGGTTACTACACGCCAAGTTCAAGCACAGTATCAGTCTCTAAACCCTAATATAAAACACACTCCTGTTATCCAGAGCAATAAAAGGTACAGTGTAAACGTTTCAGTGTACACTTCTCATGAACATATCTTACTTTAAATGTTGCTATATCTTTTGTGCTTGGAAACAAAGTTGCTGGTTCCTTTTTTGGGGAAAAAAGAAAAGTTCTGTTTATTTACAGGCTATTGACCTCTGACCTGTAATTTTCTCAAAGCATTTTAGGCTAATAGTGCAGAGTAATGTATGTTGGATGCATATTGGGAGACGTGCTAATGGGCTTTTTCTGAAATTTGTTGAAAACCCTGTGGGTGATTTCTAGTCAGCAATGGACTAAAAGCCACTCTCTGTGGAATAAGAATTAGCTCGGGTTTCTCTAGCAGGAGGTGCAGAGTAAACTTTTCTTTAAGTGAAGCCCCCGAGAGCCATTAGCTGATGCAGCAACAGGTGGGTGGGAGCGATAAGGCTTGACACTAATGACACTTCTGTATGAAGGAAACTCAGTATATAAGAGGAGCTATGACTGTTTTGCAACAAGATAATGTAGATTTTTATTTGTGATTGATTGATCTTTGTTTTTTCCTTTTCAAAAACAAAAAGACAATGGTCAGGATTGGTGCCGCTCATGGTCGTAGATGGTTGGATAGCACAGCGTCATCAGTTTGACAATTTGGTGCATGTCATTCCCCAGTCTCATTTCCATTTCATGCTGCACTGAAACCATATCATTGATGATTAGACATGACTGAATCCTCAATCACAATTAAATAGATTTAATAGATTAAGATAGAACTAGTTTTGATCCGTACAAGCTCTGATTTTCTGTTGCTTCTTCAACATGAAAGGTGTGTAATGCTGATTGTAAATATTAGTATATGTAAGCTTGAGAATTTTATGTCATTGGAGCAAGTAAATGAACTAATCAAAACACAAGACACTGAAGGGAAAAACTAAATCAATATCAGCTCTCTTTTTAGGTTTTAATTTTCAAAATTAGAAAAATAAAACAAAAGAGCACACTTGTGTCATACTATACATCATTAAAATGTATTGCCCTCCGATGAGCATCCAAACAAGCATTTATAGACGTTGAACTAAGATGTCACATGATAACTGAACAGTATGAAGAAAGTGTTATTCACAGGTGTTTGTATGCTGTATATATTAAAGCATCTACCAAATGGAAACTAATGGTGTGAGTGGTTAAGGCAAGGCCAACATGGTTTTGAATGGTTCCACATTGTCTGATTACGTACTTGACGGCTGAGCACAGATGTGAGGAAAAAATGAAGAGTTTGATTGTTATCTGGACTTCTCTCATTATTCACTTCACACACTGATGTGTTGTCATGAGGAGGTGAGACAAAACACTGGATGAGACTGAAGGAGCGAAATGGATCCTGAGTTTGGAGTGACTTTTAGTGAGATTAGCAGCACTGCTAGGACTGACGTTAACAGCTATTGACAGACCGGGCAGGCCATGGCTACTCTTCACCTCTAATCAGGGTAGCCTTTAATCACGTCGGAGGCTGGGACATACTACTGAACTGCACTAGAGCATTACCTCATGCACAAATCTGTGTTCGCTGCAAAAAGAAACCGTATAAAGGATATACTAAATCCAGCTATGAATTAGTTTACGCATCTTGAAACAATATTTACATGCATTCTTTCCACATTTGTCTGTGCTGTTTTATTCTAATGGAGTCTGTTGGCGTGGCTGGCAACATGTAATATGCGTAATTTGATGGGAAGCTGCTGAACAAGGAAGTAGGGAATATCCTGGCCACATCTTTAACCTATTGAGGCAAGATGATGTCATGATTAGAGGAGGAAATTGGGATCCCTCCAGAACCTAAACAGCCCAAGGCTGTTGAGATGGCCATACAGAAGGCTGGAGGGATGCAGACGCCAGGGAGGAAGAGAGAAAGTGTATGAGAGGCACGGGGGCTTGGGATCTGACCCACTGTGTAAAGATCAAAGCAAAGCACCACTCAGCTGAGAAGGAGGGGCACACTCCAGCATAAGTGTGTGTATATGTGCAGAATGCCTGCCATGGCTCTGGTCCAAAGTACCCGCGCCTCTTCACCAGACTTCATGTCATACACTCTTCATATCCAATGGTATCTAGAACCTTTGTATTCCTCACTGATCGATCATCTCCCTCATGTCTACAGGAACACACCTCATACAAGAAGTGGGCATGTGAAACCAGACTCTGCCTGGCTTCCCTATGTGCTGAGGTGCAGGAGATGCTAAACAGACCAGAGCTAAGGATGGAACCAAAATGAAAGCAACTGAGGGACTAGCTGTATTTTCTAGTTCATTTTCCCAAACTCCAGCATATACTTTAAAATCACATGTGTGAAGTCTCTTAATGAGATGACCACAAGACTTCCACTTGAGAGATAAAGAACAACCAAGGGATTGTAATGTTTTGACATTTGTTTAATCCTAGCAACAGTGCCTTTCACTCATAGAGTAATCAGTGAAGTAATTATGCCTTCCTGGTCGGAGAGCTCAGCTGAGTGGAGCTGGGGCAGAGCCAAGAGGGGCACAAGGGAGTCTGCCCTCAGTTGGCCTTTTTCGTTCTCGTTCCTATATCAGGAAAACCCCTGTTGTTTTGCCAGTTTTGTTGATTATATTTTAAATGGCTCTAGCAGTTTATCAGTTAGAGGGTCATGTCCCCGAAGTGAACCTTTTCTCTTGCCAAACAGAAGAGGAGCTGTTCAGTAGCCGGTTATGGATGGTGCAGATAATTTGGGAGTGCATTTGAGAGTTATAGTATGACCCATAGGTACAGCAGTTAACATTTTAAGACAGTAGCAGGTGATTATGGGTGTGTTGCGAATGTAGTTCAGCTACATATACAGAAGGAATCCATGTTTTCACACGATTTAACATTTTACAGTCCAATGAAAATAAACAAGATTATGCCCATAAAATGACGCCTAAAGCTCATTTGAGACAGCTAAGATATTTTTCTGTCCCTATATAAAACGCCTTCAACATTTCCCCCATACCCACCTTTCGTTTTTGACCACATGCTGCACCTGACAACCCCCAACAAATCACTTCTCAACCGACGTGTAGCTTCGGGCCTTGTTCTGTTTGGCTGTGTTGAAACAAGTCTCACTTCTCCCCGAGGCCATGACAGTGAGGGAATCACTTAAAGAGCTTTAAAGGGTCATATTTCCTTCCCTCTCCACATAGAGTTTGACTTGCCTTATGACCTTCAGCACTGTGAAATATGTTCTTGCCTACAACTAAAACAAACAAAGCATAACTCTTAATCAACATCTTCTTCAACAAGCTGAACAAGAGAAAGAAGTGTGAGGAAGCAACTGCAAAACATTCAGTGTAGAGAGCGATGGGTTTACTGTTTGTGGCTGCTCTGTTCAGTCACTGCAGGTGCCATAGGTGTAATCCTTAGAAATGATTTACACACACAAACTTCGCTCAGTCGCTTGTACTGTAAACATGGAATTCTTTCAGGTTGAGAGAACTCGCTTCAGATTAAAGATTAGGACTGTGGTCGGTCATTTCAGGTGTAAATTTCAGGCTGACACTGTGTGTTTTAAGAAAAGCTGTAAAAATCACAGGAAGTTTGACACTCTTGGGCTAAGAAAACAAACCCAGTAGTAAATCAGGTCAAGACTGCCTGTCAAAGTCACAGCCTGTTCAAAGATATATCTCCAGCATATGACATCACATTTAATTAACCCTGTATATCATGTTTTCCATTTTTGTATCCATTTGTCCTATGTTTTGTTTTTTAATGGCAGATCCAGACATAAAAATAATCTGATCTTAATGAAATGGTTTTATTCGTCAGGTCTATTTTATGTTTCCAACATAACATATTAGTTGAAGTTTAATTGTCAGACAAATGTGAAATGTCTGTAAAATGAATCACAAAAGTGCAGAAATCTCATGCCTTTATCATATTTTTTATTTTTAATCAGCTCTTTTTGTAGCATTAAAAAAAGAGTCATATACTCAATATTCATATTTCGAATATTTTAAAAATGTCAATATACTGCTCTATTTAATCAACTTTTTTAAAGAAATCTGACACAGTGTTGTGCCTGCAGTACTTACAGTAAAGTATATGCCGTTTTGGAAACCATGGGTAGGATTTGGTATCACTTGTCTGAATCCAGTTTCCTTTCTCAATTTCCTAAATTTAAAAGCGTAATATTGGGTTTGCATTCCGCATTTCAAACGTGTCAGCCAAAAGTCCGTATTTTGATTTTTACACGTGCGGGGTAATTTCATGTGATCCCGGCACAGGTTGTGGCTTGAATATAATTGGCCTGGCACAGCTCTGGAAGTGATTTGCCATCAGTGTGGATTGATTGAAGCGGTGCCCTGGCCCCTGTCAGCCTCGTATGAAGGGATAGTGCAGAGAGGTTGAAATTAGTGAGGGCTAGTGCAGGATGTAAGGGGCCCCCAGTCTGGTGTCAGGCCTGATTAGGAGAACACAAGGCCCCTGACATCCTGCAAACAGCTTCAACCAATAACAGGCGTGTGTGGAAGATGTCTCATACAGATGTCATACCACAAAACCCCTATCTTATTCTGAATGCTACTTTTTACATGTTTACTGTGCTAGTTAATAAAAGAAGACTCGCATGGATTTGGTATATCAGTGATATCGGAGTGTTTCCCCAGATAGCGGCATTGACCCGATACTGAAAATGTTGCATATATTTGACACCAGTATTTTCTCTTCACTTCCCCAGTTTGTGTGTGCTCATGTGTGATCCCTCAGTGCATAAGATTTGTCTTTTTAAACAGTTTCATGAGTATAAATAGAAATAGGAGGCGAGTGAGTCTAAAAACATGTCCCAGATAAACATTTTTACAAAAGTGAAAAGTTCAATTTGTGAACTTTAACATAACATAAATTTGTGGTCTTATTGGTATCGGCACAACAGTAAGACATATATCGGATATCAGTATTGGCTCAAAAACCTATACACGGTATTGGCTTTAAAACTACATCGGACCATCCTTATTAATAAAGCAGTTTATTTTTATTGTGCTGGTGTTAATACAAGAAGACTTACTTTGATTTTACATGTATTTTCATTGTATCGGGCCTTGCCTGTGGCGCTCCCCTCCGAAATACAGAGATCCCTTTTTGTTAACAAATCATAAAAAACGCTCGTACCAAAAAGTGTGACAGTCCTGCCAAAAGTAATATGGTTCCTGACGTTTGATCTGAGTGCTTTTTAATGTTTGGCCCATCCAAACGTGTCTGATCGTACACGTGCCGGCTCGTCGTGATTACCTGACAGCGTACAGCCATTTTGCAGGCCTCAAAATACCAATGCAGAGGGAGTGTAATGGAAAAAAATATGTGAATCCTTTGGGAAAGATTTGAAGGGGCTAATTTATCACATAACATTTAAAAAATATATGTTCATTACGTTTTCTAACAAATGAAAAGCATGCATTAACAGAATTAACTTTGAAAGGCATTTAGACATCTAAACAGTTGCAGACATATACAAACAAAAACTGTCCCATTTCTCAGTCACCACTTCATTCTCTACATTTACTTTCCCCAGCATCTTTTCACATGCAGCATTATCTGTCTTTTTCAGCATTTTCACTGTCGGAGAATTTGGTTCTTTCCGTATTTTCAGCATTAGCTGGGCACAAGTCACCAGACCAGTACTAGAGGAAAGTGCTTGGAAGAACATTTACACTAACATTTTAGAACCAGTGTTTCATAGCCATGTAATATGAGTGGGGGGAATATAGAGTGTCTTCAGTATGTTTTTGTTACTTGTACATGAAGCAACAATAATACAGAGCATGCTAGTTGTAGTATAAAAACATGGTCTGTGGAATAAATATATGCAGTTATTTTATATTGTCTGTTAAAATACTTCTTATTAAATAAAATGGAAACAGTAGTTAAGTCAGCCAACAGAAACTTTAAACTTTAACATTACTTACTTATCTTTAGGCTTACTTTTTGAGTTTCATTTTCAGATGCCAAATTGAAAAAAGTCAAAGGTATCTCCCAAAGCCCTTTTGTCTGAGTATCAAAGATTAGCTTCTAAAAATGTTGCCCAGCTGCCAGATATTATATCAGTCTTGACACAGTAGTGGAGCGAGCAGTCGAGCGTTCACCCATCAGAAGTGCGCCTGATTACACTCGTCACAATTACACCAGACAATTCTGACATTTCTCAGACAAGAATCAAATATGAATGGCTTCCCCCTGGAAGAACAATTGAGAGGAAACATCTACTCTGGAACAAATTTTGACATTAAAGAAATACCAAAATAAAGTGTTTAATAAGAAAGTAAACTCAGAGTGAATATAAAGATTTGTTTAAAAGAGTAGATTGTATAGTCATGATAAAGCATTTGTTTATTTCTCCGTAGCACTCTTTTCTTTGTTGTTTGTGAGAGCAATATTTACTCTGCTTTGCTTGTCTGGTAAGACCTGTCTTAAATCTTGACACATGATTATTCATTAGGAAAAGCGTACGTGCTTCTCCTCATATACGCCATCAAAAGTTAGATACTACGCAAATTATAGATTTTCTTCAACCATCACATCCCATGGCTTGGTTTCTGCTTCCTCTCTTAATTCTAAATGGAGGTAACATGAATCTGTTCTCTGATTATTGCAGAGCCTCCACAGTCAGTGTTTAAGCTGCTCTGGGCTTTTGTGGTAGCTTTAGCTGCTCTGCCAGTCCCGCCTCTCATCTGAGATGAAAACTAGCAGCGTGTACGCAAATTATACAAATCATTTAACCTCGGTATGGACTGATATTATCATCTGGTAAATATCCTATGATATGATCCACCCATTGTTCCTGGCCAATTCAATTCACCAATAGACTTTTAGCTTTGTAAATGTTTTCTTCAGGTCTCTTTCATATTTTAAGACTTTTTTTAAAAAAATGCATGCTATTCCTGATTGTAGTTACATTTGCTTTCTCCCTTAAACTTGTCTACTCTTATTCCACACAAGGATTAAACAGAGGTGCTAATGCGGGTTACTCTTCCCTAGATAAGCTCCATTTGTCAACACACAGCAATTTCCATACCAGACAGCAACAATTGTTCCAGTCAGTCATATAGTAAAATGCACTTAAACTATAATAATAGAACACAGCTTTTGGGCCACAGCAACATTTGGTAATGGATCTTTAAAAAAATGCTTCATGAAATCAAAATGAATAACTGTACACTTATTAAAGCGTTGACTGTTACATTCTGTGCCCTGCTGGTACTGTCTTTATTGACTATTCTTATGTGTTAAACCCTGAGCCTTCAAATCCACTTTGGTCTGGCGTTGGCGCCACTAGTAGCCAGCCAGTCTCTGCTGCTCGTCTGCCCTCCTCCTTCTCCCGGTCCGGACTACTCCCGACCAAGGTCCAGGAATTAGCCCCAGCACCCGGCCAGACAACAGATCAATGAGTCCGCCACTGTATTGATAGGGCTACTTTGACTCCAGAAGTGCCTGCTAATCCCTGTGGTTTATCAGCAACACTGCCTGCAGAACTGTCTGGTACAGTTTAGTGTCGAGGTATGTAGACTCTATCCTTAGGACGCACTATCACTCTTGCTCACTCAGTTTAGTGCCCTTGAATGAATGAATACAACGACTTCAATGCATTTCCTGACAACACACACTTTAAATTTTAATCTGTTTTGTGATTCTGCATCATTGTTAATAAAATGCATATGAATTTGCTGCTTTACACTATGCATGTGCCCTGTGTGACACACAGTTGCCCACATCTCACTGAAACACTACCTCTGTACCTTTCTCACCATCATGCACTTCTCTCAAACATGGCGTCAATTGCATTAGCCTGGGTGTTAGAACCATGGCTATAGAATTGCCTTGTTTGAGCCAGACACGGTTGGGTGGCTGTAACTGTATCCAGTGTCCTGCTAAAGGGGCACAGGCTGGTAGACAGAAAGTCTGACCGGAGTGTGGCCCATTGATTCTAATGGGCTTTTTAGGAGGCCGAATGATGGGAATCTGTTCACGCCTCGCTTGTCACGCCTAATTAACCCGAAGCAACAATGAGTCCATTCTCACTGGCTCAAGTTACCTCTCTCACCCCTTGTTTTAACGCACGTTTACCTAAAGCTGTGCAGCTCCACAAATTTAATCAGAAGTTTAATCATGACCAAGAATAGGGTGGATCTCAGTTATGGGAGCAATTTTATTTGATAATTTGACTTTGAACATTTGAAACCGCCTCCTGCTGCCTGTTTGTGGGAGTGACATCATTACGCTCTACAATCTGAAACCAAGTGTTGGCTGCGTCTCTCCTGTCCACTTTGTTCTGCCCATCCTTATAATTGCAATTACTGTATAAAAACAAATAAGATAGGAAAGTGGAAAATAGTCATAATTATGACAAAGCCATTTTTCAAAATTAAGTAAATGAAAATCTGTGAAATGTCACTGTGAAGAGGAATGTTCAAACTCTAATATTAACCAAATGACCTGCTTGTAAACCTAATCCTAACCTTCGTCTGATTGTGAAATTATATATTACCAAAAATAAATATTTCCTTAGAAAATGTGAAAAAGTTCTAATATTAAGCTTTGCCCATGGAACGAAATGCCAATCTTTCAGGGAGTCCCACTTTGACAATGAGGGAACTCTCAGTTCTGCTGTTTTGAACAGGAAGTCAAGGGCCTGTTTCAACTATTCTATTAAATTGTTCAGAGCTGTCCAAACCAAAAATGTAGCCCTCAGACTTTTTGTCCTGTTGAATTGACCCAAATGAACAAACACTTTTTACTGCTAATTTTGAAAATTCTACTATTATAAATCATAACCTAAATAACAAAATTGTGATCTGATACAAACCAAAAATGAATGTTTCAAGTCATTTTGAAGGTGTTGTGGCTCAGTCAAACCTAAGTCAAAGTCACTATAGTTTAATACTAAATACCTTCCAAAAAGCAAATGTCTCTTAAAAATAGCCCTTTGCCTGTGTTAAAAAAATGTAAGAAAATAATAATTGATCATTTGTGGTTTGCATCCATGCTTCTTTGCAGAAATGTGTTCTTTGTACTTGATGTACTTTTTGGCTCAACACTGAGTCGTACATGAGTCAAACAGTTTCATGTGGGGCTCTGGGCCGTATCCGAGAGCCACCGCAGCTTTGTGTGTGTGTGGAACAACAACAAATAGCATTATGCCATCTAGAGCTGTGGAGCTAATCACATTTTAATCGAATAGATAACCAATAGATTCAAAATGTCAATGCGGTCTATAGCCATTCCTCTGCCAGTAAAAGCATGTGGTTTAGACTTTAGTTCTGACTTTGAATCTTGTAATTTTTTGAGTATCATATCTCACTAGGCATATCAAGATTATTCTAATAATTGTGATTCATGTCACAATATAATCGTAAGAACTAAAAAGTAAAAATCATGACTATGTTAGAAGCAAAAGTTTCAATTCAATCTATTCTCCAAAAAAGTACACCTAAATGTGTAATACTTTTTATGTGGCTTTTTATGTCACAAAAACATATCATCATTCAGAAAGTTTGATTTCATAAAGCTTCACTTTTGTTTTATTATGTGTCGTACCCTCGATGTTTCTTCTCATAATAATCGTATCGTGACAGCTCTATACAGCTCTGATTAAAAGTCTGTCTTGTTTCTGTTCATGGAATTAAACTCGAAAACCATATTTAGTTGTTTTTGATTCGAAAAAAGGTACATTGAAAAACAACGAATCAAACCTTTTTTAGGGCTGTGGTTTATTGTGGCAGGTAAATGGCAAATTGAAATGCAAAAGCTGGAACAAAGTTTTTATTTCATTGTTTTATTGTTTTTTGTTGGAGTTCTTGTGAAGTAGTTCTTTGCGCACTTTGTTCTCCTGCAAGGTCAACCAGAGTGGGCTCCTGTCAGACAGAGGACATGTCCATATATCACGAGTGTGATGGAGCCAGCAGATAAATAACATGCACCACCTTGCTCTTCGGCCCCGTTTGTGTGCACATGCTTTTAGCCAGCCACTTAACTGCCAGGATTAGACCTGTAAGGAGATAATTGCTGGGCGAATGTAGACATTGGTTGTTGGGTGTGACTGCAAAGATCCATAGACACCTTTTGTGAACCTTTACCCAGGCTTTTGTCTCAGAGCCGACTGTCTCTGTTTGGAAGGAAAGTGTGGGAGGACCAGTGCACTTTTGTGTCTGCCGAGTCCTCTGTGAGCCGTGGGGACATTACCTGGGCACTGTTTGCTCAATCAGACATGAATGCTGTCTAAAGCAGCAAGGGAGTGTCGGTAAATATTGATCTGTGAAGCACTTTGACATTCATTCTGCGCTTCTCTCTCATCTACTGGTACTCTTTAAAGGGCATTTTACATAGAGACTGCACTACTGAGTTATTAGATACGTGTTCCGCTGATATAACGTTTTTTGTATCAACAAGTTTTGAGTTTGTTAAAATTCAAACTCAGATTTGACGTGTCTTCACCCAGTAGCTCTTTTTTTTGGGTTTGTAAACCAACAAAATGACCTCAGTTTAACTAACAACATCGAGCCAAATATAGATTCAAAATCTATGATAGTCGGGGAAAAATAATATCCACCACCAACACCAATTTGTGTTTGTTAAATTGCCCTGAAATTGAAAGTATTATTGCTTTATTGTTTAAACTAGGGATAATTTGAAAAGTCTGTGTTCTTTTATCTTCACAAACCGTATTATCATTTTCAGAAACATTTTTATCAAATTGGAAATTGTGAAATTATATATATATATATAAAATCTTATAACTATTATTGTATATCAAACTTAAAGGAGTGAAACAGAAAAACATGCTATGAAAATGAAACTATGAATCTATAATTTTTTTATTTCACAATAGTTTTCCGCCCTTTCCTATTTTGCCTCAAGAAACTACTTTAGATTTTTTTTTTAATATAATAATTCAAATATTTGCAGCGTTACATGTACGCTCGCTATAAAAAATCCCACGGGAAAAAGCTCTGGCACTAACCTTAGCTGATGATGACTTAAATTTAAAGTTGTTCATTGTTTGCACATCTCTAAGGAAAAAATGGCCACGTTTTACATTTTGTTGATCTTTCAACAAAAAATGTTCCGACGATACTTTCACAAGCATTAGGAATGTGCTAAAATGTGTCTGTAATTTTGTTATTTCAAGTTCAAGCATCACACAAAACTTTACAGACTAACCTTCTTTTCCGTCTCTTTTTTTATACATTCTTTTTTTTATAGTTTAACTTATAGAAGATATACCAACTCAAAATAATAGCAAAATTAGAAATGTTTCGATAGAACTCCCACCTTTACTCTGTGGCATATAACTGACCATAACTGATATTATTCATATTAAGAGATGAGATGTACACGTCTAGGCTCAACTACACAATTTGATAAAACGTGTTAACCTTTTCTGAGATAGTTAGTTTAGTTTATTATTTGAAGGGACAATGTACAGAGACACATAGCTCACAGATGTTCTTCACCAGATTTCAGCTAAATAGCTTG
Organism: Chaenogobius annularis; assembly: GCA_015082035.1. Classification (NCBI taxonomy): domain Eukaryota; kingdom Metazoa; phylum Chordata; class Actinopteri; order Gobiiformes; family Gobiidae; genus Chaenogobius; species Chaenogobius annularis. The sequence continues at coordinate 146,647 of BJKM01000035.1, forward strand.
TTTCCGACCCTGACAGATACAGATACAACTCATAAAATGTGGAACCTACCGTAGCATAGTCTTTTATGATGATTTTAAATTTTTTTCTGTCTCTGTTATTATTATGGTCACAACTCTTTTTTGCGTGTGTTTCTGTTTTTTGTGTGTGTGTGTGTGTCAGGGTTGATATTTACTAAGTGCACAGCCGTGATGCATGGTAAAGTGACTTTCTGTCGTAAAGTCATAAATAAAAAACAAACTAACACATTATATTTGGAGCGTAAGTGTTGACATGCATGTGAACCCGGTCTGGTATTTGCTGCAGGTTTGGTTAAAAGACGCTGTCAGTGCAGGATGAATGGCAAATCTGATAGAAGGATGCACATGACAAGAAACTCCAGGCACAGACTTATGAGCTGTGTTGTGCTGCTGCCGAACACCTGATTTTGCACCAAAAACATGTTCCAAAGCGCACTTGCGATTGAAGCAGACTGTAATGACAGACAGTGGGGTCCTGACCACAGCTTCAACCCTGTGTGTTTGAGAAGAAATGAATGATCGCTGATAGCAGATACTAATGCACAATACCCCTAGAGCGACCATTACACTTTTGGGATGGTAAATACTTTTGCAAAAAACTTGGAGAGAAGACGCAGGGTTGGTTTCCCTCACTGAGAACGTGGCCTTTGTTTTGGGCATAAATTTCAGCATCGGCACATGGTCCTGTTGTTCTCTATTTATCCATGGGAGATACATTTGGTGACCCTGGCAAGTATGTGCAGGGAGGCATCACAAGAGCATAAGCGGAGGTTCACACAAGGCCAGAACTATGGCCCCAAGGAGCTGTGATCAGTTGGAGGCATTGATAACTTTGCTTTGGCTGGAGTTTGTCCAACAGATGGCCTTGATAACACTGCTTGTCTTTCACCATCTGCTGCATTCATTGGCTTGTCTTGTCAGGGGGAACTTAAACATGCCAAACATGACTTTTCGACACTATAAATGTGTAAAATTATCCTCCCTGGACCTGTGAATCATTAAACAGAAAACTGTACAGGCATAAATTGGATGAGAGGGACTTTTAAAAATAACAACAAGGATATTTTCTGCGAGTTCTGTTGAGCTCAATCCAAAAATAATATTAGAATATTTCCTTTTATATTTTTTTTACGTGTCGCAGCCTCACAGATATTATTGGAATAGGAGGATTTTTTTTTTTCCTTAAGCGTTCTGTTGAGCTTAATTTCAGCAGAACAGAACAAAACAAATGTAAAACGTTGTGGTCAGTAATAAGTAGATGGCAGTGATTAAAAACAAAACAAATATTAATACATATTTAACTGATAGGGTAGTAATAAAAATGTTACGTTCAGCTTGCATTGAAAACAAAAACATGCAAACTTAATTAAATGCAAAGCGCATGTTCAAAGTGACTAGAGCTCACTTCAGCGCTCACGGTACGTATTTACCCCACGTCGTTCCCTGCTCATTTATTTTCCTGTTACTTCCATTCGGCACTTCTAAGTAAAACATGGAAATATCTAAATCGCTAATACATTTTTGTGATTTAGTATTTAGTAAGACACAAACTATTATTATTATTTTATTTGTTTTCTTGTATTATTATTATAATTTGTATTAATACGTTCTCTTTAATAATAAATCATTTAATAACCAAAAGGCTGTAGTGTAGAGAAGTTTTCTACTAATTTGTAAACCCATATGGTTGTAATCAGCGCAGCAGCAGAATAATTTTTCCCCATTCTCATACAAAGTCATTTCTATCTTGACAGTGTTTTCATTGTAACCCCTCACGGATGTCGTGAAAAACTCCAAAACATGCTTTTGTTTAGCTTTCGTAGAGCTTTTTAGTTTGCTTTACTAACATTGGACATCACACCACAATAAACAACATTTGCCTGATCTGAAGGAATTATAAGGGATTATAATAAAGTTGAAAAAATTAAACAAATGTTAATGCAAACAAGCGTTTAAAAAAAACTTGCATGTGGACCTCAGTCAGCATGTCGCAGACTTAACTGTCTCAGTTAAACAAAATCAAAGACGGTGGGTCCTGGGCCAATATGAAAACATGGCAGCTTGTGCTTACCTGACAGCTCCTGGTTGTCATCATCCCAACACTGAGTCGCCTGCGTTCATAACCCGTCGGACGCCATGCCACAGCGCGGGTCTCGTGTCGTGTCACAGGGTTGATCCTCTCTGCGTGGCAGCTACCTGCAAACCTCCATCACTGTCACGCTCTCACATTCCACTTTCTTACGCACAAGAGTGATGAATAGCTGCAGAAATAGGCCTGTATTAATGACTATTGTCTCCAATGTGGTAAAACCCAGTGCAGACACTAATCATTTTTATTTATGTTTTTATATCATAATAATTGTATGATAAAAGTACAAAGTAGACATAGATAGGAGAATGTAGACAGGTTTTTCTAAACGTGTTTGGTTGTTTGCTTTGACAATCAGGGTTATCTTGATTGACCTCTTTGTTGTTAAGGTCATGCTCCAACAGAAAATATGTGTATAAAGCCATGCTGCATTGAGCCACCCACAGACACTGAACAGACCAGCGGTGACAGGAACATAGTTAAGACAAGCTCCGACAGGTCACGACTTCCAACGTGACATGACACCTAATAAGTGGTGTTTTTTCTCCCACTGGTGAGTGCCAGGCTATCCAAATAACAGGAACGCTGAATTTCGGTGGCCTGAGATGAAAAATGTGAAAGTACTCGAGCAACTCCCCAGGGCAGCCATATTGTAATGTTTTGAGTAACATGGAAATCACTCGGCCTACATGGTTTTGTTTGTACAATCTATAAACTTTCAGCGGCACTGACAGATCATTTCTGTTTTGCCTACTTCCCATCATTTAGCTCAGGCAAGGATCGACTGAAGAATATGGGCTTCTAAGTTTCTAAAATGACACACATTAAGGATTTGTTTGTTGATGATGATTTTATCCATTCACATAGTCTTCCTGCGGGCACATTGCATTTTGACACACAGAAGGTTAGCAGCTGGTCATGTCTTTGCAAAGCTTCACATGATTCAAACTCTGGTGAATAGTCCGGTTTGTTGAGTGGAAGTGTCTGGAAAAGTCTGTTGAAATGTCATGCCTTCTCTTGTTATGACGTTACATTGCAGATTTACTATGTGAAGTGTTGTTTGAACTAGGGCTGGTTTATCGGTTATCGGACATTGGCGAGATCAGTGGAAAATGGTAAAAAAATGTCACATTAAAATAGCGCTTTTCTACCTTCAAGGCGCTAAAAGGAACAGCTCACTCATTCACACACACATTCACACACCAGTTGCACGCAGACACTCGGGGCCATGTGGGTTGCCATTGCACTAACAACCTGTGGGCCAGAGGACAAAAAATCCATATCGGACATTTCAGAAATATTCCATAAAAAACGTCTTTGTCTTTTTACTCGGGCTCAGTCGTTCTATTTTGATATTGTAATAATTGAGTGTTTTAATTATTCACAGAAGATCCTTTTGAAAAGTCCTGTCTCATTTTTCTTCTTCCCCTTGTCACATACATTTAAATTCTATGTCTTCAGACGGCGTAGTTACAATTCCCCTGTGACTGCTCTGATCGATGATTTCACTTTTACTCGGTAACCTTAGACTATTTTGCAGTCGGCAACATTACCTGTTTCCCTCTCTCCGGCGCTTTGAGTCCAGCTGGCACTTAGTCCACCTGACACAAGGGAGCTGAATATGAAATGCCTCTTGCTTTGTTTCCCTTTGCCGCCATTGTTGTCTCTGTGATTAGATTTGAGAGTGAAGTGCCTCGTAAGCTGATCTGTAGGTGGGGTGTAAGGCTGCCACCCTTCAGAAAGTACTTTGGCATCGAGCACAATTGCAGCTGAGTATATGGCTTCTGGCATGCGTTGTCTATAGATCCCACTGGTATTTGCGATGACGGGCCCATTTCAGCGGCAACAATTTAAAGGATTAAGGAGACTACAATGACATTAAAAGACTCATAATGTAAGATTACAACTGAACATTATACACTCTGTTGGCTTTAATTTGAAATAATTCGATATGTAAGTGAGTTTTTTTTTACATGTTCACTGTTCTATTAGTTGCTGTGGTGACGCTGAAAGGCAATGTTTCCCAGCTAGGGTGGTCAAAAGTATCAAAGTCAGATACTAATCGATGCTAAAACTAGTGTCTACACTTGAACGAGTATCAATACAATAAAAACATCATATGTGACCATTTTTTAACAGCTCTAGAGATATGTTGAGTTTAATCAGAACTAGAATAAGACCACAATGTTAAAGAAGAAAGAAGTGGTATTTTAGGTTGAAATGCTGTTGTCTAAAACCTTGACCTAAAAAATAGGATTTTTTATTATTTGTGTGGTATTGAGAATCGACTATACTCCTTCGTATCAAAATCAAGTTTAAAATGTCGATATTGTGACAACATTATTCCTATTTTAACTGCCTATGTAATTCTTCAAAGTTTTGGGGAAAATAGAAAAATGAATCACTCAAGTCTTCAATGAGCCTTCTGCTATGCTGCTCCCACAGCTTGGAATTCTCTCCAGTCTGAACTGAAGTTGTGTGAGCTGCTGTCACTGAAGGATTTTTGCCCCATTTTAAAATGTATGTATTTATTTATTAACCTTTATTTAACCAGGAAAGAACAAGCAAACAAGAGACTTAGTATAAAAAACAAAACTTTCTGATTGGTTAAAGATGGAGCCATTGACATTTATGAATGTTGCACGATCTGGAGAGTAGAATGAGCCAAAAATAAATACATTTAGCCAAAAAAGAATATGGGCAGATATACGTCCAACGTTTTGTTGATTTGGATCCATTCATTTGTTGCTAACAAAAAGTAGCAGTGGACCAATTTCCTGGGAGACTGCTGTTATGATATATATCTAATACTTTTTGCATTGTTCAATTTGCTGTCACTTCTCTGTCCTAACACTGTGAATCCAATGCCAAGATTCGTCAGTAGCTACTTTCAGAGACCAATGACTTGCCTCCTTTTGCTACCAACTAACTCTTTGGTCTAAAGCTACTGTATAACATAAATCCCTTCAATTCTCTCAGTCAGAGCTGCATCTGTTAAGGCATGTAGCTGTCAGAGTTGCTTAGGCAACCAGCTTTTCAGATTTGGCCCACGGGGGAACTGTTCTTTATCTCTGAAGTCCTGTATCATTCCAAGGCGTCCGGGAGATGTTAGCAGATTAATAAAGCCACAATAGTAAAAAAAGGGACTGGTGTTTTGTGACATATATAGCTCTGCAGTAGAAGCCACGTCGGTGTGTATTTTCAGTGCGCTTGCTGTTGTGTTTCAAAGCCTGGATTACGGAGTATTTTTATCGGGAAATTCAACACCTCTTCTAGACTATAGCGAATGGTGGGTTGTAAACTTGAATTCAACCCATCTGAAAATATTGGAAAGTAGAAATCGACCGATATGTTTTGTTTTTCATGGTCCGTACTTGTTTATAATCCAGAGAAACCGATGGCCGATACGATTGCTCAGTATTTTTTGGGTTGATATGTAGGGCAGATCTAAATTATTTGCCCCAAATTGCATAATTTACTACAAACTGATCCACAAACCTGTCTCACTACAAACTGAACTGAAAGAGAGGAGTTTTGTTATGTTAAGTGCAGTTCTCTCTTTGCGCTGAAGTGTTTAAATAAAGTTTTGTGTGTATTCTTTTGACGCAGCGAGTTGGCTCAAACTAAACATCGGCCTGTGCTGAGATTCAAGGTCGATAGCTCATACGCTAAAAAGTACAAATATCATCCCACTGATATATTGCTGTGCTTTTTAAAAAAATGTGTCAAGTTGCTTTCTTGCAGAGGTGGACAGTAACTAAATAAATGAAAGCACAGATTTTGACGATCTGTACTTTACTTTAATTATATTTTTTGTTTTTATGGCATTTTTTTGGCCTGTAAACTTCATTGGAAAGGACAGCGTGAAGCAGGGTAGAAGAGCAGGGAGGACATTCAGAACATTTTCGGTGTGGAGAATACTGCTGCTGCTTAGAGCATTCAACCACCGGGCAGCTTGAGTTGTTTTTTTGTTGCGTACTATTACTTTGACTCCACTCCATTTGAAAGATAAACATTATACGTTCTACTCCAAAAGGCTCAAAGAACTCATTTCTTTTGTGGAGTACTTTTCCACATCTTTCGTCTCATTTAAAGCTTTATGATGCTCACTCCAGACTCTTGATTTGTAGATGTGCTGTCACTGCCACAGACTCACGACAATAAAGAAGGTTTGCCCTCGCACAGATAGAAGGCAATACTTAGGAGTCGTTAACAATGCAGTTTAGTTGTCTCATTCTTGCTTTTTTGGAGTAAATAAACACAAGTTAAATACATTCCTCAAGTAATTCATTCTTATCAGAGATATCTCTTTTCTTTTTAATCTGTGTTTCACATAATTTTACCGGATAAATCCAAAATACAATTTGCAGCTGGTGTTTAGAATTTTGAAGCCACAAAATGTTATTTGCAACATTTATTTAAACGGGTTCTTTCTGCGCCAAATATTTCTGTACTTTACCTTAGAAATAACTGACTGAGCTACTTTTATTTTTATTGGATAAAATAATGCAGTGCTTTGCTTTTATTTGCCTGCAGAATATATTCTTTACTGTGTACTGCACTGCACCAAAGTAAATTGTTCTTATAAAAAGAACTGCCACTGCGAATGCTGTTAACGACTTAGGCTATAACCAAGTACTATGACGAATTCTTCTACAAACAGCCTTCTGCTTCTAATCCTACATTTACTACTTTCAGTATCAGTACATTTAAAACATTACCCACTGCTATTAAGTTACTGGCAGTGCTGGCCAAAATGTACTAAATAAACTATTTCTGAAACATTTACACTTGTAGAATATATAATAAATGAAAAAGAATTAGAATGCAAAAAGTATATACTTAAACTTTTATACTACAAAGGTATAAAAGTTTCCATTTGCACTTTTTGGAAGAAAGAAGAAAGTGGCCTAGTGACAATATGAATAAAAACACAACAGAAAAAGAAACTACAGCTGAAAATAAAATATGTGAAATAACAGAATCCACATCTGTCTTCCTCTCTGCGTTATCTGTTTACTCTGCTCCTTCAGGAACAGGTGTTGGCCAACAGACTGGCCTGATGGATTAGGACAACTTTGTCCAGGATTGTCAGAACAGGGAGAGATTTTCAGATTAGACATTTGCACGGGAGCAGTAATATTACAGGAAATTCACACTTTAATCCTTGTCTAGAAGACATGGCTGGGGCTATGCAAACCTAGATAAATCCATATTTTTCAGTTGGTGGTATATGAGTGGATAATGCCACCTAAGCTGTCAAATCCTCTGATGTTAATCGGTGAGACTGCAAATTGTATGTCTCCTGATACCGTAATCAAGAAAGAGACAGAGAATCAGCATGGGGCTAATACTTCTGTTCAAAAAAAAGTACTCTACATAAATATTTCCATGTCCATTACAACTTCTGTTCTATTATTTTAGCTTCTAACAAATTCCTGACTGGATCCGAAGTGTGAAGGCGAAAGTAAGCACATTTTATTTCATTCCAATGCTGTCAAAAGATTATGACATGTGTTGACTTGCCACTGATACTTCACCATTACACGGCTAATTGCAGTTAGATTACAACAATAACTTCAATGTAATCCGCCTGATTGGCCAGGTCCTGCCCGGCCTCCGCCTGCATGTGCTGTGCTGCTGGAGTCTGCCGTCACACACGGTCAATATCAACATATTACTGAGGCCTGACAAAGCCGCAGACAGTCACAATGAGCCCGGATCAGCAAGTCAGCAGCACCTGCCGCTTTGCGCACACATCCAAACACACACGGGCAATCTGCGGCCCCAAATGAATAAATACGGCAGGACGCTGAAGCACAGCCCCGGCACAGCCCCTAATCTAATCAAGTGCGATGGCTAGCTCGATTAATAAAGCCAGCTATTGACTTCTAATTGGCGCCGTTCTACTCTGCTAATTTCCTGGGACAAAATTACACTAATGCGGTTTGCCTGATGGAGTACTTATAGTTGGCTCCCATGAGAGACAGCCTTCGAGACAGATAGATAGCGAGCTTGCAGAGGGAGGGGTGAGAGGGTGCAGGGGGGATGTTAAACTTTGATAAAGATCAGAGGCTGTTGTTTCAGTGCAGACCATTTTCCAATCAGTGGCCCGCTGCCTTTGGAAATGTCATCTCGCTTTGGTGTAGCTTTACCACATGCAGAGAGAGCGAGGTGGAGGGTGAGGCAGGAAGAGGACCGGGACGGCTCGAGCTGCTGACTTTCACTGGAAGGGTGTAACACTAGCCACCTGTCTGTGCGCTAATGAATTCCCTGCAAACCACTCACTTCACCGTCTCAACAGTCTCTATGCTCTGATTTCATTACCTGTGGTCAACCTCACGTACAAGGATATGTGGCCGCAGGAGGGTACAATGTGCTAAAATTCACATTGTTTGCAGTGAAATTTACATTCTCCTATTTATTTTGTAAATACTGATCACATATACCAAAATAAAGCAATTGGAAGAAAAGTGATATCACAACAAAAAAATTCTACTAAAATACTTTGCCTTTTTTAATATACAGGAAAGGACGAGGAAATCATATTTTTGTAATAAAAATGTAACTCATAACACGCGTATGTCTTTGTACATCTTATTTATTCAGGCTCAAAACACAGATCTTTCTAGACAAACAGACACACAGCCATCTTAATAATGTTTGAGGAATAATTTAATCAGGATATACTCATTGATAATCTGACAAATTTAGCGCTATTCATGTCTTAATCTGCACCTAATCCATATTTGTAATGCAAGACTGTATGAAACTGGTTCTTGATTGTGGTGTTCACAATCCCTATACAGCAGATGCTCTAATCCTGAGCTGACACTGATCTTGGACACGAGCAGCACCTGTTTTCTTCATGAATGTGAACAGTTGTTTAATGTTTCTTTTGTGTGCTTTTTTCTTATGATTGACACTGCATTGTGATTTGGCACGTACATATAGTTTGTGTGCTGGATGCTCTGATGCAACACTCCACATATTGTGACAGGAGAAGGCTTGCCCAGGAACACAGCATAGTCTGCAGAGGTTTGACTCAACAAACCTGTGGTTGGTGGGGGAACACCAAACCCACCATGATTTCCAAAATAGGGTAAAGACAGAACAACAAATCTCACAGTTGGTAATAAAACTGCATGTGATTAACCTCTGAGTGAAAGTTTGAAAATAAGAGTTTATATTTAATCTGTTTTATCCATGACCTACATTGTGCAAAGTTGTCTTGATCCAGTGTTAAGATCTTATTTTAAGAAAGTGATTGGTGTGTCTCTGATGCACTAGATTACCATTAATCTCCTCTCCCTCAGACTGAAGAGGATTAAAAGAACACAAGTGAGGTAGTTATCAGGCCAATAGGAAACAGTGTGAGACAAAAAATAACAATACAACCTATACCAGGAAGTTCCTATGTAATACTTAACACACTTTTAGACTAGTGTAGAAAAATATTCAGTTGTAGTCATCTGGACTCTGTTTTAGAACTCTGTTTTTCTAAAACAGAGTCCAGATGACTACAACTGAATATTTTTCTACAATGGAACACTCCTGGATGAATAAGGGATTACCAACACTTTTAGACAAGGTCTAGTCTTTTCAAATGTGACACACAACATGTTTTTTTTAAATTGCAAACCCAATTACAATGTCTTTGAATGCATGTCGCAATACCAGTTTGGCTGATAAGCAGACCGTTTTGATTAATGTTTTGGATTAAACATTTGAATATAATTTAACAGATTAAGTGATACATTAATTTATCTTCAATAGTTTACAAGTGCAGAAATGCCTAAAAGCAACATGAATGTATCATACTATCCTCATTCAACCTTGAAACAAAAACTGTTTCTTTGAGCCACTAGTGAAAGACACTAATCTTGAACTTGGTCCAAACACGCACATGAATAAGGCCACGCCACTGCACCAACGCCAAAGTGGACTCCCAAACAATAGACGCAGGAGATTTATAAAGCAATAGGAGGAAACATGAGCTAATGCCACAATTCCAATTAAAGAAACATTTGTTGCCTCTGACACCTAAATGTGATTCTCCACAGCTGTGGTGTGCTCCTGGACAAAGGCGGGTGTGCAAGGGCAGGGTTTGTTGGATTGTTGGCAGTTGATTGTGTGAAAGGTTGAGTCAGGCCCAGGCCCGGTCTCTTGAGAGCTTCGCTTCATCACAGCAGAGGAGACCTTTTGTTTTCTCCTTTCAAAGGATTTCCAGCACTCCCTGTGCCAATCATTGCTCCTATTCATGAAAAACATAGAGCCTAAGTGGACAGGGATGGAACATATAAGTCCTTGTGGCTGTGATGTTTACTGATGATTGTTGTCTGTGCTGAGAGCTTTTGGAAAGACAGCCCACACATGGACATTTTTTAATATATATATATATATTTTTTTTTCTGACCAGTCACTCAGTTTATGTCACATATGTTACTAATGATGTAAGGAATACTTTTTATGTATTAGTAATAGTCTTTTTTGTGATAATCTTTCTCGATTCACCCTGCGTAAGAGTGGTATGTGGCTCAGTTAACAGTAGGGGTCACTCTTTACTCCTCCCTGCTCAGCAAGGTTCAGATACAAATGTACACACTTATATTATATTCACATCATACATGCACACACACACACACACACACACACACACACTTACTCTCTCTCTCTCTCTCTCTCTCTCTCTCTCTCCTCTCTCTCTCTCTCTCTCTCTCTCTCTCTCTCTCTCTCTCTCTCTCTCTCTATTGGTAAAGTAAATTAAAATAGAATAGTTTCCATGCAAAGGTCCACTCTGATAGTATCGCAGATTTCAGCACAAACAGCAGGATTGCTTGTCTTGTGGTAGCTGCGGTTAGTGTCACACAAGAGCTGCCACTGAGACGTTCATGGAGCAGAGACATGCTGCCAGAGGCCTGTCAGTGACTAACCCGACCATGGCGTGTCAGTTTTCTTTGGACCCAAAGGGATGGCCTCTTTACTCTATGGAACCATGGCTCTGCACACTCCAGCACCAGCAGGCCCAGCCCACATCCCCAACCTAACCACAGACCACACTGATGGGCAGCATCAAAACAATATGAAGAAATACCAACATAGAGTAAATATCTTATCCGATTAAATATTGCAGGATAGACTACACTTTTCACATTTTATGTTTTACAAAAAAAATGACTAGGTTAGTTTATAATATTACTTCCTGGTTGGACATGAGCAGCAGATGTGACATAGCTAGAGATAACTCCACACATTTTACCAATCAATCATATTATAAAAAAGGGCCATGTGATACACACAATAGTTATGCTTTGACAATAATAATAGCCCACCTAACACTTTTATTTTGTTAAAAGATTGTTTAAACTGTCAGTTACTTGTAAATTGTCGTTGCAATTTTTCTTCACACCATTTAACACTTCACTTGACTAAAAAATATGAAAAGTAATTAAAAAAAAACATGTCATTAGCACTTCAAATTTAACACGGAAAATGTTTTACAAATTACTGCAATTACTTTTGATTTTGCTTTTGTCTTTGCTGCTCTATCTCACCCAATCATTCTTCAATGAAATATTCAGGAAATTTCAAGATTTTAATTCTTGAATACTTTCTTCTAAATTAGGATTTTCAAATAAACAACAACAGCAACAACAACAACAACAACAACAACAACAACAACAACAAACAAACAAACCCAAGACCTGTCACCATAAAGGACTAAAAGGCTGTGAGGAAGGGGCTGAGTAGTGATTACTTTTGGACTGCTGCTCTGTGCTCTGTGTGCTGAGGAGGTGGGGGCAGATTATCAGTAATGGCTGTGGGCTGGGGATTAAGCATAGGCAAGGGGAGGCCTCTCACTCATATAGCAGATGAACAGTCATTTTTGGGAACGGACATAAACACTAGATTTCATTGTCCTCATGACTTCCTGTGCCCCCCTCTTACTGACAAACCTAAAATGAGCCCTGGCTAAATCTAGGGAAATCTCTTCTCCCACCATTGCATGAGCAGACGCAAACACAGAGCACATTTTACACACATAAATGCCCACACACATCCTCCTCTGCTGATCAGATGACATCATTAACAATCATTACAGGGACACCAGGAAGTGCAGAGATCTCCGGCTCAACGTCTGAGCGTGTGGGATCATATTAGCCTGCTTCAGATGAGAGACGGGAAAAGGAGGCATTCACAAAACAATCTGAACTTTACATTTTAGAAATAGCCCCTTATGGAAATCCTGGCTAACTTTCTATCACAAATACTGGGGTAGACTACACAGCGTTGTTGATAGGTCTAAAAGCTTCATCCGTCTCAGACAAACATTGTTTAGTGATTTTCTCACACAAACGTAAAGATGAGGCCAGACAAAGCATTTTCCAAGCTTTGCAGATAGTGCTAATGGGGCCATGGTTGATAATGGGTGAGCAGCAGCACTCTTAGTGATAAATGATGCTTATCTTACACAACACAAGCAGGATTTGTTACACTCCTCCTACTGGCCATACTCTGATGCCGCCTCTGATAATGACCTAATGATGTGGCCCATGTTGTGTGGATCACCATGCAGGAGTTAATCTGTTTCATATCTGAGGATGGTTCCTCATACAGGCCCACACACAATTTTAAACACGGGAAACAACACAATAATCATTTCAATTAAGAATGCATTTTGACAAAGAATAAAATGTAAAGGCTCCCATATATTGTTAGTGATTTGGAGGGAGTTAAGTAGAAAGCCCAGAATTATATCTGTCTTTTTTGACAGATTGATAAATCAATATCAATCTGGTCACTGGTTTCATCTCATCTTCAAGTTCGGATGGGCTTGATGGACAGGTGGATTAGTCAATCGGGGACACACATGGTCCAGCTGTATCAAAACAAACAACTTACAAGGAAAAAAGAAAAGAAAAAAATATCACATTAAATACATAACAGATTTCTGCAGAATCAATGAGCGAAGCACAAATCACTGTCAATCTGAGGTGAGAGAAGTTTGATTTTGTTTCACATCACGGAAATAAATGAATCTGATTGCATTGGTGTCCAGACTCACTCTTGGTAAAGAATTAGAAAAGTGAGTATTCTTTCTGGATCCCAGGAAAACTTGTTTTAGCCAATACCAGCAAAGGCTCAAAAGCATTAAAGAAAGAAAATATATCTACCATAGTTCCATTATTTATTTATTTACAAACAATTCTTTTTCATTTTTATAGTTCTCAAATGAATTATTATATTATATTTTATTATTTCTACCCATTGTCTCAAGGATTTTGGACTATAAGTGTATTTACTGTTGCCTTACTGTTTGTGCTTTGTATTTGCTGCTCCAGACGTCTGTCTAATATGACCAGTCTGTGCTATACAAAAGGCGGCGGTCCTGGAGACTAGAGACCACTTGGCAGTCTTGAGGCTATAGTCTCTACTAAAATGGGTGTAATTACATCGTTTTTGGCTCCACACTGAAGGTGAAAGGGCTTGACCTCTCACTTCCAGAACATGACCTGGGAATGTAGTCGTGAGGTGGAGTACGCTCGTCACAATGGCCAGCGTAGCGACACGGCTAACACGCTACATCTGATGTCCTGTGGCTCCCATCTGTTCCGCTCTGGCCCTGGGCTGTTGTGTAGACGACGTCCACTGAAGGTAACGCAGTCACAGCAGTGGAATTTTAATAATGATTTTGTGTATTACTTTATGTTGAGCTGTTTTACCAGAAATGTTACAATATTTTAGGCATACTAGCATAGACTTTTATGATGTATAAGAATAATTCATAGGAGAAATGAATGCATTCACTTTCTAGATATAAAAGGTGAGACACTGCAGGAGTATTGCAAGAAATGAAAAGCAGGCATTTTACGGGTGTGTAAGGACAAATTTCAGGCTTGGAATTAGTTATTGACAAATTAGTCTGTAAAAATCTTCCAGTTAATGTGAAGAAAAAACATTGAGAATGACTCTTGGAGGAAAGTCGAAACATTTTCTTTTTCTAAAAACAGAGTCCAGATGACTACAACTGAATCTTTTTCTACAACTTTACAGCAAAAAGCTTAGACAATAAGAGCGCTAACTGACTCGTAATGTCAAATTTGGGGAAAATGGGATTCACCTGTAGTGTCTCGCCTTAAAAAGTGATCTCTATGTTAAGAGTCAGATCTAAACCTTTGAAGGCCCCAAACTGAGTTGCTCTCAATCAAAGTCTTGCTTTGCATAATAAAATTATATAATCTCAGTTTGGGCCCTGACCACTGTTTGAGAACCACTGCTCACACTGTATTTTACCTAGACTATAATGTTTTTTTTATTTTGCTGAATTATCTTCTCATTTGTGTATATGTGAATACTAAGGTTTATTGGTAATAAGTAAGCTCCCATGAATGTAAACCAATGAGGCAAAGAAAAGATTCAAGAGAAAATTCTACTTTTCTTTTCTCTTCTATTCACGAGTAAAGCTCATCTAAAAACATACTTTATCTTTATTAACCTAACCAATGCAGGAAAATGCATAGTATTCTGCAGCTGTCTTTTGATCCTTACCATTTATGCCCCATTAGGGCTATATTTTATACGGTTTTATACAACATTCACTATCTTGGATTCTTATTGTAGGAAATATTTTCGATACCAAAATATGCATGGCTTTAGAAGGAGAATGTTTTAAGTCTCCAAATAAATTGAGCCCAAACCTTTTCTGTCTTACCAGTAAAAGACATCCTGCAAATTTGTGCTAAATGAGAGACAGATGTGTATGTTTATAAAGATAAATTGAATTAAAGGCTGGTCCGTGCTTTGTTACCGAGTCTCAGTGGCCTTCTAATCATGTCGTCTGTGATTTAACTGGCTTCTACAGGTAATGCTCTTTAAGGGGGACTGAGGCAGGCATCAGGAAATGAAACACGGTTGTCTTTACATGTATTCTTAAAGCAGTGGCACAACTAAATCCCACTTTGTGACCCCCTGGGCAGACATTGGCCTTCCAGCCACAGCTAACAAATAATAACAATTAGTTATTGTAGTCGAAATGCTGCATTGATAATTATGCATTTATAATAATATTTTTCTATTTTGGTTGAAGCGCCGTAAACCCAGCATACTTACAATACAATGGAACTGCGGGTGTGCCAAAATATTGAAACTTATATATTGTGGTTCTTTCTATGGTTATAAAGTATTGATATCGCAAGCTGCTATATCGAGTATTTTTGGTCACAAAAGTAAGATGTGGCAGCATAGTGATTTCGATAAAGTGATGTTCATGTAATGCAGTATGCATATTCATGCGTTTGATGATTAAAATAGAGTGTCCCCGAGGACTGTACAGCAGCAGTGCACTGCCCCCGACAGGAGTGGGGCGAATTGTTGAATGGGTCAAATGCAAAACTGAATTTCCCTCAGAAGGAATTCATAAAATATACATTAATCTTTATACCTTGACCTAAATCTTAGTTGAGGTTTTCAAATATGCTGTGCGGGTTAATTTTCTTGTGTATAGTCAATAAGATGAATGAATTAAAAAAATCAATGAAAAACAAATAAAGACATCTCAAATATTTATTATATTACAATATGAGGTTAATATTCCTCCTCAAACATTGATTGAATCTTTAGTGTACAGCCAATCCTGTGGCAGTAAAAGCATGTATATTTTATTAAGTCAATCTTGTGTAGGGTTTTGAATCTTATTATTAAAGTATACTTTTAGGGTTAGGTTATCACGCTGATTTGCTCTATTGGCCAGCTCTAATACTTATGTCATGTGGTATATGGTTTACTGGCATCACATATTGGTTATGATATACAAAACATTAAATATATGACTTTCAATTCAATTCAAGTTATTTTTGTAACGCCCAAAATCGCAACAGTAGTTGCCTCGAGGGGCTACAGTACACTTTGGTGAGCTACTTGTCACCTACAACATTTAAATGGGGGAAACATAGCCACAAACAACCACAAAAGTACTGTGACTCAAAGCAGTGAAACTGTCACCTCTAATTATAAATGTCAATCATATTAATGCTAGTTATATTATCTGTTAGTTTTATTCATTTTCACACAGTTTTGTGTTGTTTAATTAGATAGAACAAAGGATAGGTTCCTTTGCCCGATAACCTCCGTCCTCTGCTTCAGACAGAACCAGCCCTCAACCCCAACACAACCTTCAATAATTCTCCGTCATGTTTGCCATTTTTTATCGTTGTCTAAAAATACAATGGAGAAGGTGGTGGGGGCTCCAGAAGATTGCTCAAGAATTGCCGGAACAAAGGGACCAAACTTGGACAGGCTAAAAATACTACCCAGCGTGTGAATTCGATAAACGGCTGCATGAGAGGACGCTGACAAAGCTTTGCTGACTTTCAAGTGGGAGAACAATGTGGCAGACACTTTCAGAGTGTTTGGCTACACACGGCAGCGGCTGGACACACCGTGAAGCAGGATGTCAACATGAGCCCTCATAGAGAACTGAGAACCACAGAATATGGCACCAAAACTATGAAAACAAATTCAGCTGATTCTGTCATTTACTGGTGGATTTAAGCAAGTAAATGTTTTTCAAATCATGTGTCTTCTATGTTAAAACTATACCAATGTCAGTGGTAATACTCACGTTCTTTGGAAGGTTTATTATTTGCTCCTAGTAAATGCAATCCTATATACAGTATTTTTCAAATGTCAATGAAAGGTCCTCAAATTCAGTGGTCCTCAAATTCAGTGGTGGTCTAAAGTATTCTAAAAGTCATTCCAAACTGGGGGGCCAGGACCCAAATTTGGTTCCCCAAAATCTCATGAGGTCATCTGGTATTCTTAAAAAGAGATCCAAGAAGAGTGTGTGAATTTAAATTAAGGGGTGGCATGGTATGGTATTCTATTGCTTCTAAAGCATTTCAGTATTCCCTAATCACTACTGTCCTATAACATCTTTATTAACCAGAAGGTAAGTATATTTTTCTTATAAGACAGTATCTTCTGAGAGAAGGATGTTTGGGTTGTCAGTGCATCCCCAGGTAAATTAGGGGTCACTGAGAGAAAAAGGATGGGTACCGCTGTTCTTTTTTTTGTTGACCGAATGCTTTATGAGACAGGAGAGGACAGTATGAAATGGGATATGAGAGAGGGGAGGACATGCAGTTAATTGTCGGAGTCGGGATTCGAACTCACAATTCTGAGTTTGAATCTCGCAGTATGCCGGCTGCACTGGCATACTGCATGATGTAACCACACGACCACCAGGCGTCGTGGGTAAGTCAAAATTGTTTAAATTGTTGGTTATTTACTGTATTTTTCTGTCTGACATAACTGACACAATACAAACTGAAAAACGTAGTTTTAATGCAAACTGCTTTAATAAACTGTTTTTTAACAACACAGTGGGACTTTGGAGTCTAACATGGAAGTGCATCATGAGCAATCCTTCATTTCATTGATTTGGACAAGGAAGGTTGGACATCATTTTCATAGATTTGAACTCAGCCATCACTTCTCTGTTAACTGCTTACCTTGAGCAGTATGTGTATGCCTTGAATGAAAAGGTGTCGTATATAAAGGGGAAAAGCTTGAGGGGTATGTTTTCAAGGCCAATGCATTTGTGGTGGATGTCGTGCTCTGGAAATTGTGGGCTCCCTCCTCTGTAATCTGATTTCAGTGGTACTGCCTTTAGAGGTTGAGTCAATCTGATTTTCTGCCTTGACTCAGTGATTATGTTGATGTGTGTGTCTCCACTGCAGGAGGTTAAATACTTACAAGGCACCACTCAGGCAGCAGCCGCTTTCCTGGGGAGGCATCATGGGAGTCTTTGATTGTCTGAGGAGTGAACTCAATTAGACTGTATGGAGTCATACGAGATGGCCAAAGAAGAGAAGAATAATGCTCCCATAGCTACATGCGGTTTACTACGTACTTTCACAACCTCATGTGATGCCCCATGTACAAATGGAATAAGCTGATATAGTTTTTATTTTCTTCAGCTTTGGCTGGTTAGACAAAAAAAAAATTAAAAATCACAATGTGGATGTTGTAAAAGGATGATTAAAGATCGAAAAGTAAATGCAAATAGATGAGAATTCCAAAGTCAAAGGTCTAAACCATTTCCCACCTAAGACGATCAACATCAACAATTAAACTGTGCTGATTGCTGCTCGGGGCTCACTTGGACCTCCCTTTTGTGAATTAAGGCCATGCATGCAGGGAAGCATACATGCTGCGATGTGGCGGTGTTTACTGTAATTAGTATCAGTTCATTTACAGCTCACTGACCCAGGATGACCTGCAGGATTTGGGTCAGCAGGGACAGCCACAGTGGAGACGGGTGGGGTGCTAGGTAAGGCGTGCTGGAGCGAATTGTTGCGTGTGTATGTGGACAGAGAGGATGCATGTCTGGTATTGAGGGAAAGTAATGTCTGTCGACCAGTGTGTACCTGCATGAGTGTGCCTCTGTGTGCGTCTGTCAGCACATGACAAAAGATGGTGTGTGTTTAGGTGCTCTACCACACGTGCGTCGCCAGCAGACTGTGTATGTGCTGAGCATATTCCTCATTGTGCTGGACTTCAGAGGCCAAAGCGTCTCCCGCTTCCTCTTGGAGGCAGTGGGTTAAAAATAATGTGGTGTGCAGTGAGCGGTGGGGAGCAAGGCGCAGACAGCTAGGAGCCAGAGCTGCGCTTTCTCTCTCTCTCTCTCACACACACACACACACACACACACACGGTGTCTGCAAGGGGACTATATTATGTTTTTTTTAATGGACTTATTACCTCCATAAAATGTACTATGTATAAACAGAAAAAAATATCAATCATTTACTCATATACAAATTTTAATAGGTAGATTAAATGCATGTACATGTACACTGTGTCGCTCATCCAACAGTCAACAAATACTTTGACCATGATTTCCATCTGGAGTGGAGGTGGAGCACATACAAAGACATACAAAGTGACAATCTTTTCCCCTTCATGCCATTTTTGCCTGGAAGCATTGAAGCCCATCTTACTCTAGCACCCCTCCCTCTGTTGCGTGAGGAAGCCAGGGCGGCTGCAGTCTCTCCGCCCTGAGATAAGCTTGTCTCCAGCAAAACTACACACCTCGTGTCATCGGTCTGATTCTTCTTATCAGCCACTCGCTCCACCGTGCTTGTGGTGAGTTTCTAATTAAACCCACACGCTCACTATTACCCATTGTTCCCACAGAATTTGATGTCTATAAGTTTTATATGAAAACATGTAAATAAATTTTTTATTTTATGACAGTTATGCTCGATGATAATCTAAATTACAATGTATAGCTGTAATTGTATAGAATCGGTCTGTGCTGTGTTCAAAATGTCAATGAGACTTGACATATCAGGATGTGTAGGGAGATAAATCAAGCAAGGCCTTGACATATGCTAAACCACATAGAATAGACCGTTTAATTATATTGCAACATGAGAAAGGTGCAGCTCTGTACAGAATGTACATTCATGGTCATGCAAATGGAGTTGCTTTAAGATGGTGTTTCCCTTTAATGCTGGTGTTATCTAACGGCTGTCAACAAGGAATCTAAAAATGGTTTTCCTCCAATGCTTTGTCGAAAGAAGTGAATTATGTTTGTCAACATGTTCATGTTTAGGGCTTTGGAACTCACTTTACCTCAGTTACTTACTCAGTTACTAGATTACTTACGCATATTCACTCTGGTAAAAGACAGAGCTTGTATTATAGCACCAAATACAAATGTGTTGTCCTCCTCAAGCATTCAATAAAAAAGTGAACAACTCTGCTTATTGGAAAAAGTATATTTTCAGGCTGAAATAGGTTTTCTCTCTATTTACTCTTATCTAGTACACCGTATGATAAGAGACTCTAATACGCGGCCGAAGAGATACTTCATTGCCGAGTGGTGCACAATAGATATACTCATAAATGTTTATTGCTCACCATTAAACTTTGCTTGGATGTTGAATGTGTCATTCGCTGATAGTGGAGCCTGCTGGCTGATTTATAGCCATCCCTCAAATTGCCGTGGTGACGCCTGGGGATGTTGACTAATCACCACAGGCAGCCAACAAGTTCAGACAGACTGATAAGAGTAGTGGACAGAGGTAGACGCCGGAGTGGGCAAGGGGTTGGACTGAACAACAGAGATGGTATTCAATACTTGCTCTGAGGACCAACGAGCAAAGACACCTACTTTCTACTGAGCCCAAAGTGACCTCACTGCTATTTGTCTCAATCTGCTGCATTGCCACGGTTTGAATTTGGTTTATTGAAATGCAACATCCAAACCGGGGCGGCAGTAGCATAGTGGTCCCTCTGATCTGAAGGTTGGGGCTTCAATTCCTGCTTTTGACGTAAACATCCTTGGTAGAGTGATCAGCTCCTCCCACAGGTTGGCGGTGCGATCGCAGCAGCCTCAGGTGAATACTGCAGTTGTGTCCTTGGGCAGGACACTTAACCCACCTCACCCCCAGTGTCTGCATTCACTGGTGTATGAATGTGTGTGCAAATGTGTCTGCGAATGGGTGAGTGGTTCCTTGCTGTAAAGTGCTTTGAGTGCCTTGAAGGGTGAAAAGCACTATATAAATGTGACCATTTACCAATTTTAACAAACCAGGTAATGTACACAGGCAAAATTGCACACCAACAGTTTATTAAACCACAAGGATTTTTTTGTCCTTACAGTTAGCTGTATGTATATATCCATGTGAACATGCCATCCGTCTAAATAGCACTTTGAAACCTGTTGTGGCTTTGTCATGTATTTCTTGATAACAGAGTCACAAGTGCCTTCTGTCCTCTGACCTGAGTGTTTTGTTGAGACAGTTCTTTTTCTGCCGATTAAGAAAGCATCAACTCACGTCTTTGTGCCCTTTAGTGAACCCTGTCCATAAAAAAACATTTTTTTTAAGGTCTTCAATTTTTCGGGGGTGGTTTTAGTATTTAGTGGCGGTAAAGTCAGGCCTTCCGCTGACGCTGACCTCCTGACCTTCTTTACCTCCAGAGTCGCATGGACAAAGGATGCCTTTCCCTTTTAATTCTCCCCAAAGAGCATCATATGGGACCTGACCCTGTGCTCCTCTTAACCTTTTGGACCTCTGGACTGATGTCCATGATTTAGGGTAAATTTAATTACATGCATTCTCTGGATGAGACTGTCTGGCTATGGGGATGTGGTGCTGCAATTACGCAGGCTGATTAAAATGTCAAGTAGAGAAGACAATGGATATGGTATGTTTATGTAACATATTACCTTCAAAATCTGTACATTCAACAAATAAATAACAAACAAAGGCTCAAATTTATGCTGCATTTTACAAGCTTGTCAAGCATTTGACATTAGTCCGTTATTCATTCACTTCTATGATCACGGCTGGCCTAAGGTTGAAGGACAACAATATGTCCTGGTTAGAGAAGGATTCAAACGGCCAACCTTCCAGTTAAAAGAAGACCACTCAATCAATTGAGTCATTTATAATAATTCATTCATTCATCAATCAACCATATTTAGTTTTAGCAGAGCTACGATGTTGCTGGAGGTATGATTGCATCTCCCTCATAGTCCTTCACCTTACGGGAAGTTGGTGTAACACGATAAGGTACTATTCACAGGCTGGAGTTAGCTGCTTTTCGATCTGAAAACAACAGTGCAGGGTGACTTGTAAAGCAACAACTATAAGAACAGAATGCCAACACCATGGGTAACAAAAGACTAGTGAGCAGCTTGAAAAAGGGATGGCTCTTCTTCTAGCCTGCCAACATAGGCGCCTGGGCCTGTGTGCTGTCTACCTGTCTCTCTTCATAAGTGCCATGTTCTTGTCAGCATTGACACCCTGTCAGCCCCACCTAGCTGGGGCCCTGTGGGTAGCAGGCAGCAGTGGGATCGAGCCACACAAAGCAGTCGGCCTGAAAGAGACTGACTGGGCTTGGCTCTAATGGAGCCAGCCTTCCAGACGCAGACAATGGCGGGGCCTGAGGCCCGGCCTGAAACCTGAAGCTCAGGCCTGGTATTTTAAGAGGCCTGAGTGGCTCTGGAGCCAGTTGTCAATCAATAGGTGCACACAATTAAGAAAAAAACTTGAAAAGCTGTCTCGGAAGTAGAACAATTCTGACAATATTGAATATTGTTTTGAAAAAAACAAAGCCCTAAAGTTCATCAACGTACAGACAATCTAGTCACCATTGATGGACTGCAAGCAATAATGTCACTCTGATCACTGACAAAGGAAACCCATTTCTAAAAGCATTTTCAGATGATTCAGAGATGTAGGAAAGCTACCAATTGGCCCGTTCACCCCTAACCATACTGCCTTGTGTGAGGGTCCAGCTGCTGAGCACAGATTTGAGTGTTGTCATGATACAAACATTTGAAACTCAATTTCGACACTAAGGAATATACTCAAATCCCTATATCGATTTTGTTACATACTATTAATTAAAAGTAAAACAATTTTTCGTTCAACACAAAATAATAATAATCTTTTATTAAACATTGTGGGCCTATTTTTGTAGTTCTGATATAACTCAAAATAATCCTAAAACTGGTCACATTTGTCCTGTTACTATGATGTTTTTTTGTATCGATACTTATTCGAATGAGAATCTTATTTCGATACTAGTTTTAGTATTGATTAGTATCTGGTTTTCAATACTTTTGACCACCTTTTGACCCACTTTTTAATACCTTTAACTTTTGGGAGCAACCTTAAACTCAAAACATGATCTCATCTGTGCCACACTACCAGAAGCCCGCTGTGATTCCCCTGATCATTTTATTTGTCTGTAGATATCTTTGAAAACTATATTTCAATCATTTGTATTTATATTATGACAACTTTTATGCAGTGAAACACCTTGTCACAAAGCTGATACTAACATGCTTCTCTTTTAATTCAGCTTGATTGGTCGCAATAAAATCCATCTAATAAAATAATGTTAAACAGTATCAGAGTGTTTATTTATTTATTTCAGGGATTGCAGGGAATTAACCAGAAGGCTATTTTTCATCTGTAGTCCCTGGAAAGATGTTAAAAGTCACCCTACACAAAGTAAAATTACTGTTGTTATAAGTTAAAATATATCACTCTAAAATATACATTACTCCTGAAGACCCACAGTGAAAATGACTTGTCCCAGAAGAAATAATACAATCTACGAGTTGTACTCAAAGAATTTGTTTCTAATACATACTTAGACATCTGTCTAAGGACACAGGACGCTGGGACATTTCCAAGTCCCTATGAACATTGTTTATTTTGTTTTCCACTGTAGCCCCTCGAGGCAACTACTGTTGCGATTTTGGCCGTTACAAAAATAAATTGAATTGAAAATAAATTGAATTGAATTAATAGAATTTATATACATTACTCTTCTGTTGGTTCTTGATAATTATTAACAAGCTGCTGGGGGAAGGAAAGTATCATACCAGTTATAGTTAAAGTATTGGTACTGATATAGTAAATTAAACTGTACATAGCCCTGTGAACAGTTGAATAGAAGTGTCTGTATTTTTGTTGAATATATTTAGTAAAAATCTTTTGTTAGTTTGTAAGTCATAGCGGCACAAATCCCATACAGCACTGTGTTAGCTGATATCCATGCACTGGACAAGAACTCTGCAGTGGTCTTTTTCAGACAGCGATTGGAAGTGACCATACGGACCATTGCAGAGAGATGGCTGCCTCGTTGGTTGGACACATCTGTAAGCAGTTGACTGGGCCTTTTCCTGTCGGTGTTCCTGAGGAGTCTGGAAGGGTGTCACGCCAAAGCTGACCTTATTGTGCCCTGTGTGTCACTTAACCTCCATGTTAGATGTCAGCTCCCCTGCCACAGCCCCTCAGTCGCTCTGACCCCAACACATGCACCATGTTTAGAGTTATGACCCTGGACTGAACAAGTACAGGGCAAACTATCACACTGAGGCTATGGATGGATGTGTATAAAAAGTGTATAGACGTGCCTTTAACTTGACAATAATTCTTGAAAATAAAAGTACATTTAGGATAAAAAATCCTATTGATTTATGAACACAAATGTATTTATTTATTGTCTTGGCTGCTCTGATTTTTGACTCCTTAAACCAGGGCATAACTGGGATTAATTTTGCTTGTGTTTCCGAGACTCTCATTGGCGGCAAACAATTTGATCTGTTATTTTTTAATTTACATTTTTGTGTCTTCCCTGAAGTTCACAGTGAGATATTTTGGAATCTGACTGCTTCTTATTATATAGTTGTGCCACTAACCCAGATTTTTAACCTAAAATTCTCAATTTTCTCTTGGCACTATCTACGTCCTGTTGCTGTCCGCTGACATTACGCTACAGCAATGGCAGCAGCCAGCAGGCACTTGAGGATTTGACTTGGGGAAACCCAAGTCAAAGTTTTCCATGGAAAAAACCAAACATTCATTGAAATAATATTTACCAAAACAAATGTTATTTGTAAATGTATAACTTTATTTATCCCGGATCTAGATATAATCAAAGTCGCCATTCACCTTTCGGTGAAGACATAGCAATACATCAATTAACTGGAATCATTCATTCATCTTCTACATTCTAGTTCCCGTTAAGGGTGACTGGAGCCTATCCCAATGACTTTGGGCCTTTTAACTGGAAACGCTGGTGATTATTGCAACTATGTGAACTGAGCTTTGAACATATTTGTTTTCACTAAACTTAATACCAGCACTTTACTTCAAGCTAGTTCATGACTTTTTGCCATTGAAAACCAGCAGTGTAGTCAGTGAATTGGACTCTCAAGGAGCTTCCTCTTCCAGCGAACCACTTTCCAGACACAGGTTTGTACTCTAGCCTTCACCAGAATACACTGGCTGCTCTGTTGCCCACGGTTCACTAAAATTGGTATAATATTATTAGTACTTAAGCTATAAGCAGCCCCAATACCAACAGCAGCCACAACAAAGTTTGCTGGAGATTGATTCACTGGGAAATGGTCAATTTGTCTTTTATTTTTGCCTGAATATGAGTGAGAGGACTTCAAACTTGTAAATACGAATCTGTGTATATTCAGATATCTATACTTATGCCCTGCTCAATTTCTTTCTTCTTGTTCCCTTCAAGGTGGCATTGTTGAGCACTGAGCATTGAGTAGTATATTCAGTATTTGAAGGCCTAATGCCTGAGCCCAGACCGAGTTTTGCCGTCTGTATATTGACTGTGGTCTCACTGGGGAAAAACAGATTTAACATTATTAAATGCAAAAAAAAAATTTGAAACGTTTTTCACGTTTAAAACAGTACAAATCAGGTAATGCGCAATTAAGCATTTGGAAGACTTACTAGTAGTCTAAATGCATTAGCATGAGCAGAACTAAATTCACTGCAAATCGGAGTGCCTCGGTCAACCTTGTTATTGCCACAAGAATCCATACCTATTGGTCAGAGGAGGACTTGTTTTTTTTAAGGTTTCTATCCATTGCAGCACTCCACAATTGCTATTTTTCTTATTGACAATAGGCTTAGGGGATGTGAAGACCTTTGTGGTGGTTGGAAATACTATAATTTCAGTATGTGTGCACTGTTTGTGATACTCACAAACATAGTATTTGACCTAGCTGTCTGTATATGAGTGGACTTGATAGCTGCTCCAAATGCTTGATAGTGTGTGCTGCGGAGCAGACTTCCCATTCTCTCTTCTGTCCTCAAAAAAACATGCAGCCTAATACTCAATTGTTTGGCAACAATGATGGAAATGTTAAGATTGTCATTGTTAGCGGTTTCAGTCCATTTTTTAAATTTGGTACTGGACATGCCTTTATGCAAATAAAAATAAGAAAACAACCTTTATGAATACTTGCTAAGTGGCTGACCTCGCTCACATAAAGAGATTACAATCTTCACTGGAGATGACACTAGTCCCTATGACAAACAGTTTCTCAAAGTTTACGTTTTCTCTACCTCTGGAGGACTAGAAACACAAGCTGGCCCTGTATAAATCTGTCAGGGTTATAGAGTTGAGCATATACAGAGTCTTGATTTACACATTCCAGATGGGACATTATTGGACTGCGGTGAAGCTCTGGAGCATCACACACTCTCCTCCTCTTTCCGCTGCTTTGATGACGATCCTTCTTGTCTTTGTGGCAAACATTATGAGCTTTCTAACAAATAAACAAAAGCTAATTTAAACAATGACTTTTGGGGGGAAACAATAAAACACACTTAAGCTGGTCGTCGTCTTTGTATATCTGTTCCTAATAGGAGCAGAACACGAAGCCCATAGCGTGTGTCAGTTTGTGAATATAGGAGCGTTCCCATTGATCAAGCACAATAAGATCAATAAGATTTTGTTGACTTGAGAGAGTCTAACTTTTTCACTGAACTCAGTGGTGCATCAAAACAGATTGCATAAACAAAGGGCTAACTTACACTCATTGACAATGTAGCAAAGACAGACTTTTTTTTTCTCTGTCATCTTTGGGCTGAGTTGGAGAGAGTAAACAGTGATCCTATGATTCTAATCTAGGTGGAACAATTCATCGGCTCTGAGAAGTCAACTCTGGTTGAGGAAAACAGAGAAAGATTAGAGAGTGTGCAGGCTAAAGTGGTGAGGGCCCGAGAATATGTTTTCAATAGACTATAGTCAACCTGCATTAGCATCTGTGTCCAACACATGCACCACGGGGATCATGACCCTCCACTTCCCTTTCTCTTTGCTCTGCCCAATGGGTAGAGTGACCATTGCAAGGTCACAGCAGAGCTCACAGAATAAAGCGACCTCCAGCAAATACTCTCCCCCATGGACATTTCCAGAGGCTGAAGGTCCAATAAACCCCCTCCTCCCTTCAAAATCACACCAGTGGCTATAGGGGATTCAGCTGACATGCCTGCCTCGTTGGAACCGTACATTTTTTTTTTCCTTAAATTGTGGTAAAATTTTGGCTTATGTTTCTTGCTATCACTGGAGGCACCCTGTGTAGCCGGTGGTACTGTCGGCCATGATCACTATGTACAGGCCAATCTGAGGCTAAATACAGACAGACCATGGAGACCTTTATATGGCTTTTACCTGCAGGACTGTGTCTCATGTGTGGCATTATAAAGCATAATAGAAGCTGATGGCATTGTGGACCAGACATTTTTTTATTGTTTATTTATATTACTAGTAAAACTAGATATTATTACTATTAGTATTTGCTAAATTTCAATGCACATTTTTGTTTAATAAGGCAAGGCAAGGCAAGTTTATTTGTAGAGCACAATTCGTACACAAGGCAATTCAAAGTGCTTCACACAACAATAAAAAATCATTAAAATCACAAAGACATGGCAGAAATCACAAAACAGTTAAGACATAAAAGAGAAGAGTGCAGAGAAAATCATTTCAGTCATATGCACAGCTAAACAAAACCGTTTTTAGCTTAGATTTGAACATTGCTAGAGTAGAGGCCTGTCTCACATCTTCAGGAAGACTTTAGCTGCATAAAATTCAATGTTAAATTCAATGTTCATCCTGAAAGAGATGCTGAATGATGCTTGATTGCATCAACTATGTATGGTTTTCAGCTTCCTGTTATATGCAACATTTTGAAAAGTTACTGTATTTGTGTCGGTGTAATCCCTCATTTGTCCTGTACCTGTACTCGTTACTGTATTTGTATTCAAAAGATAATATTTAGTTTTGTTCTTCGTGATGGCAACGGCCTTAATTTTTCATCACTCTGAAACTCATGGATAAATAATGGCACAGTCTCACAAGTCAAATAAGGTGAACTAAAACATTTTTTACCAGTATAATTTACTATTACTGCAAATAATTCATTCTTTCATTCAAGTGCATTACTACAAATAATAATGCACTTAATGTGAATACAAATATAGCGACATGATTGTTAGGATGTTAAATCAAGGGGAATAGAAAACACATTCTTCCGCACGAAAGAATTACAATAATTACTAATGAGGAAAGAGCACCTCCCTTAATTAGTCCTTTTGTTAAAGACAATAAATGAACAAAACTAGTAAATATGTGGATGTGTTTCCAACTCATGATCATGAAACTGACAGAGGGAATGGAGGAGGGGCAGATGAAACCGATAATAAGAAAAACAGGCCTTGCTAATTTAAATACAGTCTTATTAGTCTAATGACCAGAGTCTGTTATCACTACTCATCACCATTAATGCCACTGCTCTCCCGGGCTCTCAATGCCCAAGGCCTGCCTTTTTCTCTTTAGCCCACATTCAGCTTTAGAACCAACGCATTTTCCCTTCCACTGGACATGAAATGTGACATGCAGACACTAATGTATGTGGAAAAGGGACGGTAAGCAGGCATGTGAGCCACTCACTCCTCCTGTTTGTGAGGCTAATGATATGACGCGCTGCACTGAAAAGTAAAAGTCCAGCTTTGAAAAACCTTTGGCTCTGAGGCATGTTTCTATTTGGACAGTGCATTAATGTTATAATAGATGGCTCTAACGAGCTTTGGCTTTGCTTGACTATCTGCTACCATATGCATGCTGATGCTTATCAAAAAGATGGATGGAGCATTAAGTTCAAATGAGTTGGAAGATTGTAAAAGGGAAAATGTGTGTTTGTTATTGCATGAATTACTTCAGTTTTCTGCTTCAAATTGCACAAAAACTGCTTATTATTTTCACCACATGTTTTTAGATAGCTGCAGTTGTATAATAGGATCAGAAACTACAAACAGTACTGTGAATTCTCCTTACAACGATAAGAACTAAACTAATTTTGGTTTGTAAAAAAAATGTCGGATTTAAAAGGTGGAGAGGAGAGAAATAGAAAGGCAGAGGAGGAGTGAGTGAGAGGTACTGAGGAGGCGAGGAGGAGAAGTGCAGAGGAGAAGAGGTGCAGATGAGATGTTCAGAGGAGGAGAGGTGCGGAGGAGGAGATAAAAGGTGCAGAGATGAAGAGGAGACGGAGAGGTGCAGAGGAAGAAAGGAGGAGAGGAGGTACAGAGGTGGTGTGGTGCAGAGGTGCAGAGGAGGAGAAGGGCATAGGTGGTGCAGAAGAGGTGCAGAGGAGGGGCAGAGGTGCAAAAGAGGAATGATGCAGAGGAGGCGTAGAGGAGGAGAAGTGTAGAGTGGGTGCTGAAGAGGTGCAGAGAAGGAGATGTTCATAGGAGGAGAGGCACGGAGGAGGAGAGGAGGTTTAGAGTAGGTGAGGAGCATGGGGGAGTATGACGCCATCACATTCTAGACACATTCTAGAAACCAACATTCATGTGTCCGAAGTTATGTCACACACTCGGTGCTTCTGCCATCTTGAGGACAAAAGCCACATGTGGCTCTGTGGGCTGTTTCCTCAAAAAGTCTCAAAACAAAAGATTCCCCTTCTGTCACATCCCCAAGACCCTGTTTGTCACCAAAAATGTATTACTGTGGCCAGGAGGGACCAGTGGACTTACAGAAATCACTCCAGACTGAGGGTGAGCGGTCTGTTTTAGTTAGTTCGTAGCTGACTAATGCTAGTTTACATATTATTGCGTGGTTATGCTAATAACGATTTGCAGACAGTTTTAACAAGCCTAATTTACAACTGTCCGGGTGTTATATTTTAGGATCAGACAGTCACTCACCTGCACACAAAGTTTGTGTTCTTGAAAGCTTTGGGGGCTTGTCTGGTGCAGAGGGCTTGTGGACGAGGAAGCTTAGATGTAAATGTCGCAAAAGTTTGTTGTGGCAAGTTTTCACTGCTGTTAAGTGTCAGTGACTTGCTGCGATAGATTAGGATTAAAACCCATAACATGTCTTTTTTAGGCAACTGCATGTGATGTCTTCAAAATGGCAGTGACAACAAATAAGTCACGTGAAATCCATGGATAGCGCTTTTACCTTTAAAGACCTTTAAAGATTTAATAGGCAATGTGGGTGAAGTGTCTTGCCTACAATACCACATTTCCTCTAGCTGCCCCACTGTGGCACCTGGTGTTCCAACGATCTCCCATCCAAGTACTGACCAGGGGCCAGCCTTCCATGAGTAACACCAGAATATGGCCTGAGCACAGCAGTGTTGCTGTTTACTGAAGTCTGTCCTGAAGCCTTTTGTTGCTCTGTTTTTTTTTTTGTTTCATGGACACAGCTTAATTTATTTGATATTATCAGGGTTTGTTTTATTTCATCATGGTTTACTTTATTGTGATCGATTGCCTCGCCATACAGCAGCTTTATTAGCCTCAGTTAAGCTGAATGAGAGGTGTTGTCAAGGACAACACTGCAGTGAAAGAAAACCTTGATAATAATAATAACTGCTAATGAGCTGTGATGTCATTTTAAGAAAGAAAATAAAAGTTATCTTTTTGATCAATGTAATCATGTTAAGTGTTCATTTATCCACATGTATGCACATGCACAACAAAAAACAACTATTAGATGGGAACATGAATGTTACTCATCTAATGCCCAGCATCAGCATACATGATTTCACTGTATCAGACAAAGTGGCACAGCTGGCAGAGAAAAGAGCAAGCACAAAGGAGGCAACGTGTCAAATGACCCATGGACATGGACAACCTTGGTGACGGGGGAAGGCCAGCACTAATTAACACTGAGCAGCCATGTTGGCTGTCAGGGGTTCCTCACAGGGTCACAGTCCTTGGACTCTCCCTGTGGATGTCCTCATGAGTCCTCCTCTTCCGTCCAATCAAAAGCCCTGTATCACACACTATCTTGGATCTTTTCCCTCAGAAGAGAGTGATGTGACTTTTAGGAAGAAAACAACTCTAATTGGTATTAGGCAGACACATGGTAAGAATGTGGTTTGGTAAAACAACAATTTACACAGTGTATTTATTGGAGAATTTAAGAATTGTGGCTTTATAAATGCTGATAGTATATTTTGGTTGCATAACAACAAACTGACAACTTATTGTCTCATTTTAGCATTCCTTGGAAGTGAGAAGACTTGCAGCTATGTATATGTCACTCTTTTATTATAAGTGTGACATTCAGCTGTGAAAATGTTGACATTGTATCACACTAGCAACACTCTTTATCTATGTATGCTTGATTGAACATTTTCACAATGTAAAAGCACCAAGGAGCAATTTATGGATTCATTTATCACCCGTATTTGTAAATCTT
This sequence comes from Chaenogobius annularis, assembly GCA_015082035.1. Taxonomy (NCBI): domain Eukaryota; kingdom Metazoa; phylum Chordata; class Actinopteri; order Gobiiformes; family Gobiidae; genus Chaenogobius; species Chaenogobius annularis. The sequence goes on from BJKM01000035.1 coordinate 177,806, forward strand.
AATCGGCCCTTGGGGTTCAACTATGGCTTGGCAGGCCACCAGTGCCAGAGCTTTATTCCTCTTCACACAAGCCTAGTGTTAATGCCGCTGGTCAAGTTCACAGATTTGACTGACTGTGGTCTTAATGCTGCTTGCCTTGTTTTCAGCACTTGTCCCTCTAGATTTGCCACCCTGGCTGCACAATTTCCTCCTATTCTAATTATTCATCAGCTCGTTATGGCTGCGCCTGTGTGGTTTCCTTAATTAGAGATGACGTAGGGTTAGTCCAAGGCTAGCCCCGAGTAAGGAAACCAGTTCAGAACCAGTGTGAGGCGCTCATGTGGGACTGGGGAAGTGGCAGCCTTTCAAGTGCACCGGGGAAAGTGTGATGTGCCATCAGAGTCTCACAGTCTGCACCATGGCCCATATCTATCAGCATATCCACTAGATATTTACATGAGGCTGCAAACAGGGATGTGTGATTTCAAGGGTGTTGAATTTGACATGATAATCGGCTAATGTTGAGGACATTGTCAGCAGGCTAAGTAAACCAGCGGAAAACATTGTTGTTTAGTAATAATGTGGGTTTGCTGCTATGAGGCGTTTGGTGCAGATGTGGATAAACAAGCTTCTTTATTATGAAATATCTATTAATTAAATTACAACACTTAATTACAATATGTTTTAAGTCTATATGACAGGTTAGACTACACATTTCACTAAAACGTAGTCAACACAATCATATTTCAAAATTTACTTTTAAACATTTTGCCTATTTGTCCCCAGTTTGAAAATGTTTATAAAGTTCAGAATGTTAGGAATACGTTAGGGAGGGGTAATTCCACAACTGTTACCTAGTAACCAGACTGAAAACAAGAGCTAAAATCCATATAAATCAAACATCATTTATGATTTGACAAACAACAATATCATATAATGCTTTTATTTATTTATTTATTTATTTTTAAAGGATTTTTGGCCCATAGGCTTTGGTGGACAGAGGGATTCTGTTTTATAACTCTGTTAACTGTTATTTCAAACTTAACTAAATTTCTTCACAAACTGCATATTAACGGAAGCAAAACAGCAATAAATATTTACCACAAGTGCTATCCTACCAAACTAAGTCATAATTAGAAAAACAGGAGAACCTGACATATAGACTTTAAGTAGAGACAATGATGTCACACCTTTGCTTTGAACTTGGCTAGAATGCACAATATGTAGAGGCAAAACAATGTTGCATCCACAGTATCAACACTGGAAATGAAGACAGTTAGTGTTACCTGTTGTTCCTTGTTCTTCTCCCAGTCATTTCAAACGTTACTTGTATATTCATACATACGATAGCACGCACAACAATATCTATGAAAAGACATCACAAACTTAAACCATCTGGTTAGCAGCCAATTCAAAGATTTCTTAGACTCTAATTATATTTTATTGAACTTCCAGTTTGGCTTTAGAAAGAAACAAGTTGCCCTGTTTATCAATCTATCGGAAGCTTTTTGACACTGTTGACCCTCTGCTTCTGATTTAAACTCTGATGCAAGACGGAAATTCTGACCAAGCATTTAACTGGTTTGCCAATTATTGATCACAGTGTGTATTGGTAGGGACCTCTTCCTCTTTTATGGATGTGTCCAAAGGAGTACCTCAGGGCTCCATTTAAGGCCCAATTTTATTCTCCATTTGTATACATTTTTATGTCGATCTGTCAAGAGTCATGTACCACTTTTATGCCAATGATACAGTACTTTACTGTTGCTCATCTTCAGTGGAATGGGCCATCGAGTACTTACAGTCTGCTTTCTCCCAGTGTAGTCTTGAGTAACCCTATTGCATTTGTTTCCAATTTGTACCTTGTCTTTGTGCTTGACAGAGAGGTCTCTTTTAAGGGTCACTTGCAAAATTTGGTTTGAATATTGAAGACAAAGGTTGTTTTTTATTATTGTAACAAATCTTGCTTCACCTTTCAAACCCATAAATGTCTGGTATCTGCTACCTTTTTCCCTTTATTGTATTATGGTGATGTTCGTTATGTTAATGCAGCAGCTACGTAAATGTCTTCAATCTTTAAATACTTTGAATTGTTGTGCATTAGGATTTGTAACACATTGTGGTAGACTCACCCATCACTGTGAACTGTATGAAACAGCTGAGTTGCCCTCTATTAATAGCAATGTTTTGTCGACTGGGTGCCATTGAATTGGGGAGGAAAATACAACAAGGACATGGATGAGAATTAACTTTGGCTTGAGGTGAATAATAAAGTTTTGTCATGTTTACCGTTCTCTGTGTTTGAATCCTTCCTCTATGTGCGCAATTCTGTCTGCTTCTGTTTGCTTTATTGGTGGTTACTTTGGCAGTTTTGCTGATGTTTTATAGTTACTATATCATTGTGTAGCAGTTGTCATGCGTTTTAGTGTTTGTCAGTCAACCAGACATTCTTTTGAATCTCAAATGATTTCACTGCTTCCACGCCCAGTTTTACAAAGCATCACTGAGGACTAGTTGTAATGGAAATGCAATCAGTGCTGAGCGGGGCCATGAGCACAGAGCTGAGCCGAGTAGAGCCAAGCCGAGTAGAGCCGAGCCGAGGGACTAATGGAAAAGGGGCATATGAGTGCTCGGAGGTTCACTCCCTGGATGATATTAATCTATAAAACTATTTGTGGTTGTGTGCCAACCTATCTGTGCGCCTTGGTGCAGAGAGTGGAGGGTCATTATGCCCTCTGCTCACGTGACATTTATGGCTTATCGTTACCTCAAGTACAGACTGAGGAAAACGAGCCTTCTCCTATGCGGCTCCCACCGCGTGGAACTCCTTTCAGTCGAAATTGAGTTTGCAGCATGTGAACTGATCTCGTAGAGAGGTTTTCTCTCAGTTTTTAAATTTATATATATATATATATATATATATATATATATATATATATATATATATATATATATATATATATATATATATAATATATATATATAATATATTTTTAATTATATATATATATATAATATAAATCTGTTTTAAATGTGTAAAGGGTTTTTTATGATTTGTGTGTTTCTACATTTTCATTTCACCCCAGGTGACCCTTGAAAAATGGGTCTCTTTCACCTGGTAAAATAAAGCTTAATGAATAAATAGATAAATCCCTTAGTGTACCTTGCCTTTTGGATTTCACAGTGATGCATGTTTCATCAAAGGTTAAATGTTAATTGTTTTATGTATACCTCCAAATGCTTTAGGTCTAATTTATAAATTCTATATAAGTTAACTTTGCATATTAATGCAAAGTTAATTATTTATATTTCCAATATAAAGTATTGTTATATTCCCCATGAGATGATGATGATCAGCAAGGTATCACATATACCAGTAATTCCTTTGATCTGTTATTCATGTGGCTTGATGGTTAAGTCTTTTTTGTCTGGTGTCCATCAACATTAGATAAGGCTTTCTATTTGGTTGATTTAAAACTTTTTTCCTCTAGTCTTTCCTCCCGCATCTCCATTTGTCAACCTCCCCTGGGCTGCAGTAATAGAGAAGTGCGTAGAAAGCTGCTGCTGCAAAGTTGTTGGTTTTTTTGTTGATAGAAGTGAACTAGACAGGCTAACCAAAACAGGCAAAAAAAAAGGTTTGTGATTTTGTGAACACTTTCACCAACAACTCCACTAATGTATGTGCACAGTAAGGCTAATTAAAATCCTCAGTATGAGCAGGGAAATATGTAATCCTGACATTTAGTCAAGGGAGATTTGTAGAGATGAGGATAAATTCTAGCGCTTGGCTTGAGCTGGGCCTGAGGCTAGCTGGCAGACTAAAGGACAGCGGCAGGCAGACGCAGGGATGGAGAGCGCTGGAAAGGTCATCTCTGTGAAAAGGCTAACGTGTCAGTGCTTTTGTTCCTGGCCCTCGGAACATATGTTTGGCCCTCCTCCACGGCTGCCCCTGCTATCACCATGAAATCAAACCCCCAGTTCCCCCAAACACACAATTCGAGCACACTGCAAAAGACACTCACTGCAAAGTGGTTGTGTTACTAAACCACAGTTGTTTAAGATATTAGAATTGGATAAAAGTTGATGAAGGGGTTGTCTTACCACTCTCAACAACATCGAAGGATAGCACCAGTCTGCGAGGGCTAAGGGTGGATCATGTGTTTATGAGAATGAAAATATAAAGTTTACCATGGACTTGGAGTAAAATAAAAAATGTATGGTCAAGGCATCAAGCACAAAATGTTCTAAATTAGTGTGTAGTTGGTTCACTTTCACATCCTCTGATGAAAAATAGACCAGCCTGAAAAGGTGTATTTAAATAAAGGTCTCTGTACATGCTTACAAATATCTCAGCCCAAAACTAATTTCAACAATATTATTCATTACAATGTAGCAAAATTCCCGAAAATCCAGAATTACTTAATATATTTTTGTTTATTGCCACAGCCGTGTTAGCAGTGAGTGCTCAACAGCCACATGGATAGCAAACAAATAACTGTGAAACTGTGCCATTGTGTGCAGTAGAATGTGACAAAGTGTTTCTTCTTGCATCTTGCATGTCTGCAAAATCACCTCTGGTACTATCTGGGTCCCTTTCCTTGCAGTGAAAAATCAAAGTAAGAAAGGCAAGCAGTGCTGCAAAAGGAGGAATGAATAAATGATAGTGTGAAGATGGAGTGTAAATGTGGATGGCAGTCCGAAATGTTAAGTGGAGGAGAGGAAGTGATTAAGCAACTGGGTTGCTGGTGATCATCCTCTCCTCCAAGTCTCCCTGGACCCGGGAGATGCAAGACAGTCAACATGACAACCTTTCAGGACACGTTAAGCTGTCGCTGGCTGTGATGCGCACACCGAAGAGTGCATGCACTCTTTGAGAAGGAACAAACTCATAAAAGCTATTATTGTGCATATGGTTTGTGCCTTTATACTAAAATCTGTCAGATATATAGAAACCTTTGAAAGGGTAAAGTGAAACTAGGGCAAGAAAGAGAAATGTAACAGATGCAAATTGGTTTAGATTACACAAGATTTCTATGTCTTCTGTGACCAGAATGTATTTTAATTTTAATTAAAATGTAATTCATTTTAATTAAAAAAGGATCCTATATTCTCTGTGATTATCTCTGCTGCATCCAACAAAGTGTTGGTCAGTGAGCTGTCCCACAAACAGGGCGTGAAATGCTACAAAGCTTCCAGCCAACACGCCTGCATGGTGTTTTCTCCCACTACTGTTCATTTGACATTTAGGAATTCATTAATACAGCCATGCCTTCCAGAAATACTTACACAGTGTGTAAAATGTCAATAGAAACGCGAACACATTGCATTAATCCCTAAACATGCCATATTCATTACACATTGATGCAGTTGCTTGTAACTGATCATTTTAGGAGCTAAAATAAAAATGATTAAATGAAAAATGTTGTGTTAGTGAATGCATAAAAACCCGAGAGCCACTAGGCACTGTCAGACATTCACACATCACATACTGTATGTGTGCTAAGCTTCTTCCCAGGAGCCAAAGCACTGCTAAACAGGGGCTGAAGGATGACCAGAATGTGATGGCTTTAATGGCACCTCATCTGTCTCTTTAGCTCATGTCTTTTCCAATCCACACTCTGTCAAAGCAGTTGGATAGATAAGAACTGACCACCCACTCACTGTGACACCAAAGCCTGCATAATCTCATATTACAAGTATTTACAACTATTACATTGTATTTAGATATGTATTTAATTTGTGTAGTCCATAAGTTATGTAGAACATATTTAAGAATCAAACACATGAACCATATTCACTGTAAATTTAGAGAACTACCACACCACTCTCAGAAGTCAGAGCTCTATCTCCCAATTTATCAGCAGTATGCTCTTAAACGTTTCTTCACAGATCTCTTACTTAATTAATGCAAATTGACCCAATAGCCCTCTTGTCTGCATGAGTTTTATATAAGTGCTTTTAACCCATTATCTGTGTGATAAACTAATAAAGAGCTGTAAATGTCTTTTCACTCCACTCCAAATTCTACTTTTGCCCCATAAGGAATATGGATTGTTTTATTGACAGTCTATGAATGAATGTGACCCATGACAACTGATGTGAAACTGCATCTCCAATCACAGTTACTTAAGTGGAGGAGAGCAATATTCAGCATCAACTAAAGCTAGAGATAGGAAGCAAGACAATTTCCTGTTGGCCTTGGTAGCCTTTAGTGGGCAGCAACATACAATCAATACCCAAAGTAAATAATATTTATTTTCAGTGCTCTCTCCCTCTGTAGACCCTGTCTGTTTGCTTGGCTATAGTTGACTGTCATGTTCCAAATTAAAGCAATATGAAAATTGCTTTTCAATTTGACCCGGATACAAGCACATGGGTATTCACTGTCCAGCACTGCTTTCACATGCAGCAACTCTTTGCCTTAGAGCACTTTAACTTCTCTGAAGATGTGCAACGTCCTCTGACTCTGTTACCATTGCTGTACCTTAGCGCCAGCCTCTGTCCGACCCAACACCTCATCATCACTTTGGCTCAAAGAAAATCCTTGTGATGCCAGCAGTAGGCACGCTGCCCAGTGTCCTTCTTCAGGCTGGGAATATGCTTATTATGTATAGGTTTCCTCTCGTCCTGTCAGACACAAAAGGTTATCTGGACCGGATGAAGTGGAGCCCCAGAGGCACTCTGCTGAAACACGCTGAGGAAGGGAGGTAGAAGGAGACAGAATCTACGGCTAATGTCCAGTGCAGCCACTTCAGGAAACCCTAAGGCAGTGTGTGAGGTTTGGGAGTGGGGAAAAGGGGCTGTGGCCGCTGTGCTGGAACTAACCTGGGACACGGGAGGGCGTGAATGGACTCCGATCTGGGAGGGGTCACACAGTAGAGAAATGGCCAGTACAACGTGGGCAAGGGTCATTAAGATTATTACTGTTGAGTGTGTGTAGGAGGGGGTTGAAGGAAGTGATAATGTAAGTGCCTCAAGCCTTTTCAATTTCTTTTAAGAGGTATACAATCAAAACACAGCAGTGCAGAGAGTAGACAGTGGTTTAAATGAGCATTACGCATTGGGCATAATGTCATCATTTCATTATAGTTTAGCTTTAGGGCTGAGTTATAGGACAACATAGCACAAGGGTCTAAATATTTTTCATTTGCTTATAGTCATGAAAATCACTGTACATATCTGTACTGTTACCTCCACTAACTTTTACGACTTCCGTAACTTTCCGTATGTTGTGGACTTGGGAGACAGGGGTCGTAACATGTAGGGGCTCGTCATTTAAAGTTTATTTTTGTTATCAGCATTAGGTTTTGTTAGTCGTCACCTTGGCTCATGGGTATAGCTCCACTCCTGTCTCTGCCAGGTGAGAACCTGTGCACCAAGGTTTCTTCAGTGTGTGTCATGATGTGCGCCCAGTCCTGTACCCGTTTCTCAGAAGGACCCAAAAGGTCTTTCCGTTTTGTTTGAAAGTGTCCTTTTAGGTGAGCAAGTTCAACTCCGAGTCCAGTCGTCTCATTTTTAATGGGGTGGGATAAGATGGAAACCAGACAAGGGCTTTTATTTATAAAGTGTGCGTAGTTACAAAATTGTTACATGCATGGCTTTCCACATTGAGTTTGTGATCTGTAAAAAGTCCAAACGCTCTGAAATTTGCGTGTAGGGGCATTCAGAGATGAGGCAGAAGGAAAGCTGTACTCAGAGAGATGAAAAGGGAACAAGTTTTAGGAGCTTTATGGAAGCTTGTGTTTAGCCATACGTACTTAAGACGCGGACCTCCTCTCCCGAAAGTCTCCATAAGTTGTCGCCTGCGACAGGGCTCGTAACAATTTGTTCATGTGAGTTCATTATTTATGAAGCACAGAGCAGCACTACATGGATTACCAGCGGATGAAGTTCTGCAAGATCCAAAGACACCCAGCTTTCACCCAGAAACAACAACATTGTCCAATCTGTATCTAAAGATGTTTTATTATTTAATTTAATCCATTTAAATCCATATATTTACGTAGGACATTGGGCTGATTTCTTAAAGTTTTAACCACAAAAAATTAGGTGGAATTAAATTTTTACGCCGATTTACTGTCCTATCAAAAATAAGTAAGATATCCAAAATCCCCTCTTTGTAGTCTACTACATCAAAATTTTGCATCTTGTATTTTCTTTTATGTTAGTAAACTAGACTAAAGTATCAAATCGATATCTTTGAATTGAAGATTTTTCTTTATTCACCTACAGTGTCTTACCTTTATATGAGAAACTACATTACAACATGAACATACATATAAAATGTCAGTTTTGCATAATATATACCCTTAAATAATCAACAAAGTATGCCAGTATCATACTTTGTTCTAATCTGATTGATAGGATTATTTCAAAATCTACTCAGAGAAAGATATTATTTTTAAATAGTACAGGTGTCCAGATCGTTTTGTAATAATGAAAGGACTTTGCTTTTATATACTGTATAATTGCATTGCACAAATGTTATTCTATGTGACTAGTTTTTCATATATTTTACAAACCTCCATCGTTAAAAAAATTAATTATTAACAGCTCTGTCACGGTAAAAAACACATTTAATCTTTCAATTCTATTTTAACATTTTCATCTTGTGTTTCTGTTTTGTACCTTGTTTTCCACTGTTTAGGATTTATATACATATCAGTTTACCTAATGGTAGTAGGTTTTTGCTATTGTTTTGCCAATAGTGAAGTCGATATGCAGTAACGCTGGGAAATAAAGTGGTAAATGCGGCAAAGCGATTGGAGGCCGGCACAATTACCGTTGTCAATAGTTCAGGCAATAGATTCTCCTCTGACTAAAACACTACTCTCTGGAGATGGAAGCAAAGAGTATATTGAAATGTAGATATTCACATAAGCACCTAAAAAGCCTAAATAAAACCTGACAAAGTAGAACATGAGGCTTTATCCAAATACAGAGAGACACCAAGATATATACACATAGAGCAGCGGTGAAAACAGCGCACCAGCCCGTATTAATTTTTCATAACATCATGCTCAATACAAAATGCAATAAGTGTTTCTTGTAAGATGACTCCCAGGCACTTACAGCACTTGAGCATGTGGCAAGGTTCTTCTCCGAGGTCCGGGCTGTGCGTTTGTCTCCGGCAGCGTGACATCTGATGCTGAAGACGCCCAGGGGTTGGAGCAGTGGACTGGATATTCAAACAGTTACACGGGGAGAAGAGGAGAGGACAGTAGTATTGAGTTATCGTGGAGGTAAAAATGGTTTAAGAGCCAGTTTCCAATTATTTCTTTTGTCCTAAATGTCAATTCTTTCTCCTGGGATGCTTTCCACTGTCCATTTGAATCCAAAACTGATGAAATATTAGTTAATGTTAAAAGTTTTCTTGCCATCTCATTGTGTTTTTAGAACAATGAATAAAAAAAAAAATGTTATTTGGTCATTTTCAGTTTGCACAAATTATCAAGCTAAAGTTTCTGTCCCATTTGTGTATTATAACAAAAGCTTGAAAGGGAGTGGGGAGAAGTAAAACTATATTAGGACTTGAAAAACTAAAAAAATGAGAAAAAACATGCAAAATAAAAAAAGTGATATGATATTTCAGGTAATTTTCATATTTTGTACAGCTAATTCCTAATATTCCAGTGAGACATTGTTTGAATAATAGCTAAAGGTGATTTCTGCTGTTCAAAAGGCCGCTGTGCACTCTCTGATTAGCTTTCGGACAATCTGGCATTAGTGCAATGAAATGTCCAGATTTGCATTGGTCAGCTGTATGTTTGGGAAGGTCTTGAACGAAAGAAAAACAAACATTGACATGCAAATGATTGTCTTGAACTTTATTGAGCGGACGTACATTTAAGTTAATTTGCCTTTGGGAGTGGCTAATGGAAGTAGGCTCCTCCAGTAACTCTTAAGAAGTCAATCCACCTGATTTAGAGGAAGCGAACACATAGATCTCTTGATTGACAGAGCTGTTACTCTGTGTGTAACATAAATGACAACTAGAAAGGGGACGGGAGGCGGTTTTCACTTTCTACTTCAGATGATCATTGTGCTCTCATCTCCGTTTTACGCCAGATGTTAAGAATGTTCGGGGGAGCACGCAGTCAAGTATTGTTTTAAAGGCTTGAGGGTGAATCATAAATGTTTCACTGGAGACCTCATGAAAAATGCAGCATGTATGGCCCCTCAGCTAAAACAGCGCACTGATGGACCGCAGGGAATGAGCCACGTTAGAGTAGTATCATGCTAAGATTACATCTGAACAGGGAGTTGACAAGAGGAAGTTAGTTAACATTTAGCTATAGCTCTTACAAGAGACTGAGTATAATTACTGCATGAAACTATATTGTTCTGTACATAAATTACACTCAAATTATTATTTTTGATTTATCCAATTTGTTTAAAGTAAAATCGAAGATATGTTACTTCATTTTACAAACTGTTGATGGCTTTTTAATGCAAGAGTTTAATATACAATCCATGTAAACCATGTGCTGTGTATTGAGTGCAGCCTTTCCGAGAGGCCATTCATATTTGCAAACCCAACTTTGTGGGTAAATGTCTATACGGTCATAGCTGCACCCCTAAATCCCATCAAGTCGAGGTCTTTTGTAAGCCCAGCTTGTCTGACAGCGCTCATACAATCTCGTCTAAGTGTGTGTGTGCCTGTTTGCCCTTTTATAGATGTGTGTGAAGGACCCGACACAGGAGCTAAAAGTAAAGCGTCAGTCCATAATTGGGTTACAGGGCCCAGTGATGGATTAAAGCACAGCTCGGGAGACGCTGCTGCAACATTAGGGTGTCTGAGATGTCAGGGCCGGAGCGCTCTCATTAATCGCCTCGGCCCGTGCATTACTGCATTAGTTGTATTAGCAACTAGGAGTCAGCAATGGAAGCAGGCCACAATCTTCTCTCTTTTGGGTGTTCTCGCTGTGCAAGTAAATAGTGAAATACTTGCAAAGTATGAGTTTGTCACATATAGAGGTGGGCAATTCTGACTTCATTCTAAATGAATATATATGATAATCTGGGTCGGAACAATAGACAGATGATATTATGTCAGTCGAACAGAAATGTGTCAAAATATGTCTTTAAAAATGGTAGTTGTGGTTTAACACATCTGAAATGTCTGAGATGAAGTGAGTAAAAACTCAAGTTTGAATTAATCTTGAGAGAAAATACTTGCTCAAACTTCTCACACAACATAGTTCTAAAACTAAAACTTAATTGTACATTTGCATGATTTAGGAAGAGAATTGTATAACTGCGTCTCTCCGTCTGTTTTCAAAGGTCTGTGGTCCGTCTAAATACGCAGCCTTCAATCCGTCATCCCGCTTCTCAATAACCAAATAGTCCTCTTGTGTGAAAATTGATTTTTAGGAGCATGTTCCATGACCCTGATCCCTGACCCGGCCGCCACCCTCATCTCAATCTCAGTCCTTTTTTTCTTCTTTCAATTCCATCCATCTCCTCACGGTACACATATTTACACTGTAGCTGTTATTAATAAGCAGAAATTGATTTTTTTTGCTGTGTCATAAAAAACATTGCACTGGCCATGTGGGATTGGTGACAGGCTTACTGGTTTATAGGCTGAGGAAATGAGCTGGCGTTCTGCATTTGCTTGATGGAGAAGGATGTCCAGGCCAAGGGTCAGAGGGGAAAATAGAGATGAGAATGCCTAACATTAGTGATCCTGATGTTCATCCCCTCTGTAAAGTGAGAGGTTCATCACTCTTGCCCCCCTCCCTCTCCTTAGCACCCCACCATCTCATCCCATCACTTACCGTCCTCAAGAGGCTCAAAAATATCACTTAATCACAACTTAAGTGTCCCTGATTGTCAAGCAGAGGCAGCCTAAGCAAAAGTTAGTGTCCATGTTACAGCAGACTGTCTGGTCGTATCAGTGACCGGCAAATCTAATGGTTTAGTTAATCCTGGATACAGTAAACATAACAGCTGTGAACCTTTAAGAACATGGTGAATTAGGGATATGATACGCACCTGGATACTTACCTGCTTGGTACTTACCTAGATACAATAGAGTCTCAATTTGATACGAGCTACATTTTTGAAAATTTGGGAAAATAGTACTGCAATAGGCTTTAATTGCATTAACTGTAAAAATGGTGAAAGATGAATGATAGAAATACAAATTGAGTAAGCTGTAATTTTGTACATTTAATGAATTGTGAGTGAATTTCTTCCAAATAAAAGCTGCATGTATTTCCACAGATCACATTCTTTCGTGTGCTGAGCTGTGTGAGGAGGCGGAGGGCAGTGTGCCTGTTATTGGATCATAGTAGCGCAGCGTACTATTTCCCATGAGCGTCCTTGGGCATATGATCTGCACTAAGAAATACTGGCCTCCTCCTATTGTTTCTCACACTTGGAAGTGTATGAACGTGCACGCACATGACCAAGCCACGCACATGCGTACATACAGGTATCTGTTTGTCTTGTGTTCACATGGAAGGGGTTGTCCTTCTACTTGGGATGAGGTATTAGCTTTCCCCTGAGGGAGACTTCTAATTAGGTAATTGACTGATGTATAAAGCAGGTGCATGTATCCGTTACAGCTGGCTCGACCTGTTCATTATTAAACAGTGACCCTCTCCGCTTCTCGTGCCGCAGTGGACGGTGCCGAGGAGAAAGTGGCTTTCACTAGGATCAGTCTCCCCCATAATTACACTTTGTGGTTACCTGAGTCCTACCTTTTTACTCTGAGCTTTGGAAGCCAACCACTGAAATGTTTTATTTAAGCCACTTTCTAACTCTTTGGCTCTGTCTGACAGTTTGATGTATCTGCAGCATATTTTGACAACCATGTCAAGCGTAGTGTATGAGTTGGTTTATAGTTTTAACATTTTGGCGTTAGTATTTTCAGTTAGTAAAGCTTTTCTGAACATGGATCTCATTCATGACAGATTCTTTTTATCTTCTGAATCTGTATTTAAGGCCTTCTTTCAAAGATGTTTGGCATTCCCAACATTAAAAACTAAAATTGTTCTTCTGGAACAACAAATCTTAAGAACACATGATGCCAAGTCTATATGAAAGTGTAGTTCCTAGTAAACATGCAAAAAAAGATATAAATGTGTGACATGGTGTTCGTAGCTGGATGTTGGTGAATTTGGAGCAACTCTGATTTAGAAAAGAGCTCATCGTGAATCTGGTGCAGAATTCTCTCAGTGTCTTTTTTAAAGTGGAAGTTACACATACTTTCTTAAAAAAAAACACATTTCCATAGATTGCAAATCAGAGCTCACAAAATCACGAAAAATGTGCTCACAGGACAACAGCCAGGCCAAGTGTTAAAGTTAAAGTGGCTTACAGGAAGCAAATAGTTTAATCGTTTATTCAAGAAATCAATATGATATAGTGTTGAAAATAAAACCACAATCACCGACTAGATGAAAATAGCTGCATACATGACAGGCCAGAGAACTTTTTATCCTCACACATTTGTACATTGACAGCTAAATGAAACTGGAGCCACACTTGGACAGCGAGGCAGAGTAGAAATTCACCAAGTGGAAGCAGGCAGCACTTCATTCTGACACTTTGACGTGGGTGAAATATATAAAGTATTGGGTTGCTGTGAGGCCTATAGCCTGGGTTATTCACAGGGAGGCCATTCTGGAGGCCAAACGATCGAGATATGGATTGATAGCGGAGACAGGAATTGATTCACTTTGCATGTGTGTTTTTTGTGCCTGTGTCGGTGTATATGTGAGAATGTGTGGGCGCCCGTCCATTTTCATTCAGGAAGTTATACATTTCATTTGCCAGTATGGAAGTTACAAGAGGCCAATAAGACACAGTGCAACAGCTTCTGTGCCAAACAGTCAATCGTATGTCACTCACTCTGATGGGGCTAACGGTAAACTGAGTTTGAGCGCCTAAATCCAGTATGTTTTTTTTATTTAGTGTTAGTGTGTTTCTTCTGTAATAACTCAGCAGGCAAATGCACTCACGGCAATATGATGTTAAATTAATTATCGCAACATTTTTATTACGTAACGTTTCTTCCAGTTCATTTACTCATTTTATGAAAATAAATTAACAAAATATTGTGCATTCGTGTGGTGTTTGCAGTACATATGATATATGTTGTGCAGCTCTAAAATGCCCTGTTTTCTGTTTTTAGAGGTTCATACAAAGATTTGATTTGGAGTCATATTGAATGTTTATTTAATCCTCAATCTGATCATCCCTAATCTAATCCCATCAGCAGTGTGCACGGACACAGCGGAGCATATAGCACACTCTGCACTGCACAGAAACAGAGGTGAAGGGGTCACGTGTGACATTTTTTGTTGATTGCTGGAAAGCCTGAATTCAGTCAAAACACAAAAATATTTGCATCACAATTGCCAACATCTGGTATTATTTATTTTAAAATGGTGGATTAAAGGCTATTTTAGATGTTTGTGTCTAGTATGAATGTGATGCAAAAAAACAACTCTTTTTGCAAAAAGGCCACAAAAAGGCACCAATCTTAGTCTTTTTAACATGCGCTATAGAGTCAATTGCAGCTCAAGTGATTATTTTCCTTTTTGTTCTCTAATCCAATTTGTCTTTGTACTCAGTTGTTACGCTCCTGTGCTGGGCAGTGTGCAGCTGCTGTATATAGGCAAATTCCTACAGAGAGCAATTTCTGATCCAATCAAAAAGACTTAGCTGTTATGAGATGCTATTCATTACACAGATGTAGCCATTCAGATCATAATCATCTTGTCTCTCAAAATCAAAGACAAACCAAATAAATGCACTGGTAGGTTTGTGTGTTTGATTGGATTTGTATTGATTTCAGCATCCAAAACAGCAAGAGTAAGCCCTGCCTCCACAGCCTCGCTCTAACACAGGCACATCTCCAAACCACGCTGTCATATCAGAAGATTTAGACAAGCCAAATTGCTTTAGGGGATTTTGTTTAGGATTTTGGTTCAAGCATTGTTCATTGTTGTTGCTATAGAAATTGTATATGTATCTAAATATTACTCTATCTACCCAGAACAAAAGAAGAAGAAATTAAATGGCAACCATCTGAATAAAATGGTTGCTCGTTCTACCCCACAAAATCTAGCTCTCAAAGGCACTAATTTACTGTGACTTTTAAAATATGCATCATGAAATTAATTTTCATAAATGACAATATGTCTATACAGGCTCTAGGGGTAATAACAATTAATGTATTATATATCATGAGTTTAAATTTACAGTGATTATGATTTTACCCATAATAATGCAACCATACTCTCACCACTGCCGTTTTGTGTGTGAACTTCTGAAAACTTCCTCAATCAATCGATTGGCTGTGAGAATACATTTTGTAATTTATTGCACAATGTCCTTGTTGAGAATATAGTTTGCTTAAATCCTGTGTTTACAGGCTCCCACATGATGATCTTCCTCTGTTTATCTTATTATTTATCCCATTAACTTCAAAAGTAAAATGTTTATCAAGAGTATATTTTCCCAACTAACCTCTGAAGTTATGTTAAATTATCTGGTGAATTGGTAGATTATGGTCATGTGCTACATTAGGTAATAAATGTAGTTATTACCATTTATTTGAAGTAATTTTATTTTTGAATTTTTCTTTTGTATTTTTCTTTTCAGAGGTACCATGTTTAGTCAAATGAGGTGTAGATAAAAAGTAGTCCTTAAACCTCCAGCAGCTCCCTTCTGAACGTGACTTTTTCCTCTTTGAAAATACTGAACTCCCTTGAACTCGCCGTCAACCTCCTACACTTAAGAGCTGTGCCATCCCCTGATGAGAGAAAGAACTTATTTTAAGTTCGTCCTCCTCCTACTTTTGAGTAACCTTCTGTACTCTCAGGTGACAATAAAAGCTGGTAAAGTGCAAACAAAAAATAATTTATACAAGAATGCTCCAAACAGAACTATTCAAAATTCTTTTTGTCAGACCAGATTAGTCGGTGCTGTATGTGAAACCTGAGAGTAGATTTAAGTGCCAAGTTCAGAGAGGAAAAATGGGATTTTAGAAATGTTTCAAATGGGTTCAAATTATATATTAGAGCACTCTAAAGACATCCCACTACATGGATGAGGTGGAAAGTTTCAGTGCCCCAAAGAGCGAGTGCAGAAACAGATATGGGTAAACATTTTGCCTTTTGCGTACCTCTTTGAATGTACAGACATTATGTGTTAACTTAGGGTCAGTGTTCTTGTCTCACCATTATAATGTAGTGGCTGACCAGGGTGACGAAGACAGAAGGCCTGACCTCTTCGTACCTGTGCTTGTAAAAGCAGCCACAGGGGGTCCAACAAGTGGAGAAATGGATTCCATGTGACACAAGACAGTACCTATAAATATGGAGGAGATCACAGGGGGAACCTAATGCAGAGGTGGGCAGACAGCTTTTTTTACCAGCGCGTCTACAACATCTTAAAAAGAGTCTGTCGTGTCATATGAAACCCATAAACTCCAAACACTTCCTCAGTGGCAGAGGAAGACTGCTGAACCCAGCAGCACGCACAGCCCCATGTCTCTGTGCAGCCAGCCTTTTGTTAACTGATGCTTCCATTTACAAGAGTTTAAATACACCCTTTTCTATGACATCAACGGCACATTTCACATATTAACAGTGAATGTAAACTTTAAGAAGACCAGCTGTGATTTTGTCTGGATATAGTTATATTAAATTGATAAGCAACAATGAATTAAAATAACATGTCCGCTTACTTCCGGGTTGAACAGCGGCGTTGATTTCCTCTTGCCCCTTTATGGTGCATCACCATAAATGTCATCACAACAAAGTACCGTTTGCTGTCGGCCCGACTATGGAGAACTGCCATTTACAATAACGAGCCGCAGATTTGTTTTTTAAAATTTGTGTCAAAATGACTACATGCCGCTGCTAATCTCACAGTTTAAGGACATAAAATCACAGAACGAAGTAAGCACAGACAGAGGTCGTGTATTGGTGGGGAATCTGGGGAGCGGTGAAACTGTCGGAGCAATGTCGTCTTGTCCGCAGGAGAATAAAGATTACTCAAACATGCATGAATCACTCTAAATACAACTTTGAATGTGTCGGTGTAATCCCTCATTCGTCCAGGAGTGTTCCATTGTTCCATTGACTACAACTGAATCTTTTTCTACAACAACTTTGAATGGTTAAATGAGAAGAGGAAACAATCATAACATGGATAAAAGCTCCTAAAAGTGGATTTTGTATAATAAGTCTCCTTTAAGAGCGGTTTCAATCTGTAATACATCTAAATTTCAGATGACCTTCACCATTGGACCATAATTAGTCATTTTTGTGTGTAGCATATCAATCTGCCAGTGAAGCAAAGAGATAATTTCTGTACCAACTCGTTTCCTTGTTTGTTCTGCCTCTGAAAGAGTAAGCGAGGCCCTGTCTGCGTCCTCTCCTCCACTTATTGTGTCAAAAATGCTAACCCTTCGTTGGTCTGTGCCTAATCACTCTTGCTCCCTGTGCTTTCACTTTCAGTCCCCTGCTTTGGCAGATTTGTTTCACCCTTTCAATAAACCATTTCCTACATTCTTTTCTCAATTCTTTACAGTTCCTCCATCTAAGGCTCTTCTGTATTGTGGGATTGAGGGTCCCACTTGTAAACTATTTCCCCACAAGATCAAGCTGAGGCCCTTTTCATTCTGCGCTTCTGTCCAACTTGTGCTCTTGTTCGCTTCAAGTGCCCAAGCCGGGCTCGGGCCCAAGTTAATGGTCCGAAATCCCTAACTACCTCTCCAGCAGATGTCTCAGAACTTGCCCCTTCAGTAAAATTTGTTCCTGTTTTTTTTCTCTTTATTTTCTCTTCCCAAAATATGAGATGAGGGTGCTGTTTCATTGGAATACTTTATTATTATTATTTTTTTTAAATTGATATTTTTTTCCCTCACCAAACAGTTCAAGGTTGAAGTAAAATGAAGACCGGAAAGCAGCAGGGTTAAAGCAGTTTTTTTTTTCTTGAGTTCCTTCCCTTCTCCTTTCACTAAATAGAAGAATAAGAAAAGACCCTCGATTGGACATGTCTTTCATTTTCAAACACGGGTTCAAAGGCACTAGAAGATTTGGGCTCTTTGTGAAGGGTTGAGGGTAATGATGAGAGGGCAGGAACAACATCCAATTCCAAACAGCTTCCTGGCCTATTCTGGCCAGAGTCCCTTCAGACCCTTGGCTGTAAAGCCTGTAGGAACTAATCCACACAAATCTACGCTGGTCGGAGAAAAGCTGTTTCCAGTCTTTAAGTGGGTGGAAGTACTATTAGAGCGGCGGCTGCTGGCTGACTGCAGGGTCTGGGTCTGCTGAGTTTTGCAGTGCACACCTAATGGATGTAGAGCATAATGGCTGCTATCTTAAACACTACTAAAACGACAAGGAACATTATTATTTTTGTGTAATTAATATTGTTTTAAACATTACAGCCACACAATATTCAGAATAAATTCACATAATCAAGACTATGGTTCCCATCATGCCACTGAAAATAGTTGCATAAACTTGGTGCAGCGAAATCTCCCAGTCTCTGTTTGCACAGCTGATGGCAGTCAAACACATTCAATTTCACATTCAATCTGTAAAATCATGCATTTAAAAATATTTATGGTTTTGAATGATTAAATATTAAAAATCATTACATTTTACTCGCGTAAACATCATATCTCATCTTGTTTACAGTTTACAGTGTTTACACTGTTGTTTACAGTGTTAGATGCACTACCAAAAGAAGATGCACTACCAAAGAGGACACACACACACACATGGACAGTGTGTTGAGGTGCCAATGGAGGTCACATGGCTATAAATGCTGACGAGTCGAGTGTCATTACCTGCAAGACATTTTGCTGCTTCCGCCATCTGACCTGTGTTTGTGTGTGCTTCCCTTGCTTTCTTTTTCCCTGCGCCAGTCGCTGCAGAGCTCTTTGCAAAGCTTGTGTGCTTTTCATCTCCATCTGGTCATCAAACAGAGGAACAAGTTCACTATGTCACCATCTGACCACCTGCACAATAATAACAATCCCTCCATCCCCATTTATGTCCTGCACTCTCTGTCCTGTCCAGCTTTTCACTTACAATTAGCTGTGGCGGCCTTCGCGCTCGTCAGCTGTCGTGAGTTTAGCACCCAGTCATGAGGCGCACTGACAGCTCAAGCTAAGGCTTTCTGACACCGCTGGTGTGAAAGAAGATTCTAATTCTGGATAATTAGCTGACGAGAGCAGGGGGGAGGATGAATCTGACCAAACGGGCTGAGGCGAACTGGCAGTGCGTCGTAAGCACTTTTTATCAACTCACTGTTAGTTACTGTTCTTCCACATACCTTTTGTTTATACATACAAGATATACCTTTATACATGGGCTTTAGATTCCCCTCCATGAGGTAGTAATTTCTTATATGTCATTTGCATATATTTTATATTGAAGAATTTTAAAAATGGTCATGTAGACCATTGACCATTCCAAACAAGAACACAATGTTTTTTTTATAAACAAATCTTATCTGCTACACATGCTGCATGTGGCACTAATTGACCTTGCGCTTCTTACAGCTGATTGTGTATTATAGGTGGCCTAGTTTGGGGCTTGTCTATGGTCATGTGCTCAGTCTATTTGAATGATAATGCTATGAATTGTAGATGCATCACATTTATGTAAAGCACTTCATCAAGGGCAGCAATAAAAGCTGTGGCAACAGGCTTGTCAAAAGACCTGGGTTTTGTGTGTGAACAGTGTTGTAGGATTCTTCAGAAATGCAATGTATTGAAATAGTAAAAAAAATGTTGGCTCTGTGTACACAGAAACCTCTTAAAACACTTTTGGGGCCATAAATATGAGTGTATCAGACATGCATAAAAGTGTGCATAGTCACACTGGAAATCTTCAAGGGTGTCAGTAACGTAGGCCTAATGTGTGGTGACACTTGGGACGTCAGATTCTTTTCACCAATGGATCCGTAGTTAATGGTCATTAAAGACCCTGAGCGCTGAAGAGGAACAATGTCCCCTAATGAGCAAGTGCTATTATGTATGTGAATGCATGTGTACATACTGGGTACATTGCTGACATCCTGTTGCAAAGGAGGACAACATATATTTTTCTACTCCAGCCACAAGCCGCCCATGTCACATGACAATAGCTATCCCTGAGTATATTCTCAAGCACCCAGTACACTCAGATCTTTGACCATATCAACACATTTACCAAGTTAACCATCCATGAATGTCTACATCTGAGACTGTGACCCAACAGTTAAGCCCGGCGCCAGGGTCCCAGCACCGCACGTGGAGTGGGCCCATCCAACCGTGGCCAAGGTGGGCCCCAGTCAAAGGCTTGAGCCAGACACAATGACCAGGACCACTGCTTTTGAAATGATATCTATTACTATTAGTGACAGCAGTCCCATACTGCACGCCTTGATGCTTCGAGGGTCTGACAAGGTGAGCACAGTGACGCTGATGGCTGTGGGCACAAATCAGAATTGCTTTAGTGCATCACCAGCACCACTATACTCTGCATAACCTAAAACCTCTGCCCTGCATGGATGCCCCCAAACTAATGGTGAGTAAAGGGAAAGAAGCCAAGGGGGAAAGGCCACATGAAGTAAAACCATGTAATGGTCTAAAATGTACCTTGTCATTGTCACATTATTTCATCCTTATGCTAAGATTTCTAAGTTCACTAATGTTTCAATATTGTCCTGGTCCAAATCCAATACATAACAACAACTCAAATCAATCAATCCACTGCGCTCTGACATTCTTGTGTTATGTTTTTACCATATTATTTTATATTACCTGGTGTTGTTAAAAACTGTACTTTTCGCCTTTCAGGTTATCATGATATATGCACTTGAACCTTTTGGTCACACCAGGAAACATATGTTCATCAAATAAAGATAATAAGGCAGTGCATGCTGGCAGAGCCACCAAAGATCCTTGGAGTGATGGAGGAGAACAAAGAGGAACTTTGCTGCTCAGCTGAAAGGCCTCTAGCTACCATGCCAGCACAATCTCTTCACCACTTTTGGACCCTCATCTCTTGCCGCCACTCTCACTCTTTCTTGGCTTCTTGACGCACACCAACCCACGTTTATTTCTGTCAGCATCCATATTCTTGTTTTCAAAGCTTGTTTGCCTGTACTCACAAGACAGTTCTACTTGGAGCACACAAGGCATTGCTGCTGACTCTGAGACCCCTGGTAAGATGGTAAACAGGCACACCAGCTTCTGGAGGCAGGCTCTGCATGTAGTAAGAGCCTGGGGACACAGTAGAAGTGAGCTTCTACAAAGACGATCCGTGGCTCTGGAAATGCCCTGGTGTGACACCGGCTGTCCCATATGATACAGCACTGTGCCACCCGGGAACTCCCTGGGGTTGTACGGCCTCCATATGCACACATCACTACAATAAGGCTCCTTCAGTGAAGGCAACCACTTCTCTCGTACCACTGACATTATCTGGGAAGATTGGTGCCAGTGGTCACAAACAAAAGGTCAGAAAATGCTCATATTCAGAGGTATGTAAGTCTGATACCTATAAAAGAAATATTTTAGGAAATCTTTATTTTAAGAAAGATTTTGCAAAATGATTAGTGTTAATTAAATATTTGGTTAATTACCAATATATATCAAAGTACACACTAACCACTCCCTTATTGTACAGGTAAGACAATCAAGTGTATAGCAATGGGACACACAGACACATGTAAATTAAATATATTTAATCTCATCTTGCTGTTTTGGGCCTGGCGTTCATCTGTCCCTGCTTATTGTAGCCTAATTTTCTGATGAAGTTTTTTCTGATGGCCGTGCTGGAGCCAGCAGACCCTTCCACCAGGCCTTTAATAAAATGAGCCTCGGAGGTTAGGGGTGGGACTGATCACCAACATTGTGGTCGTCGCCTCCTGTTCCTGCCCCAGTACAACAGTTAGGGAGGCTGTATGTATTGGCTAAATCTGTAATGATTTACATTGCTGAACCTTGACACGCCCTTACAGCAGACAATAGACGTTTACAGCGCAGTCGCTGCAGTCCATGCTGTCACAATCCATACATCGCCTTTGCACCATTTGATTTCTGGAACTTATTGATAAAGAACTGGGTCATTGTTGATTTACAAAACTTACAAACATTCTAATGACACAAATAAAATGCTGATCTATTTAATTATTTATAACAAAACATTTGTACATTTTGTGATAATAAACTGTAATGTGTTTCTGTCAGGGTAAAAGGCAAATAGCTTTTTAATATTGTCAGTTTGTCAATGATTCTATCTCTCAAAGCAGCGAGCGGAGTGATCTTTTTTCTTTTGAATCCTGATGCTCTCAGCGAGGCCTTCTGTCCCCTGTCCTGAGGACCTGAATGTGGTCCTGTGTTGCCTTCCCACAGCCAGTGTTCTCTGGCAGGTCATAAAAGATAATTGTGTTGCTTGGGCTTTTTAAGAGTTTGCCAACAAGTGCTCCAGGGTGGTCAAAGGGACTTCATGTATGTTTATTGGTACACAGAGATTGCATGGACATAAGTTGACTTTGTATTTCCAATCACGCTAAGATCATGCTTCATGCTGGCTGAGAGACAAGGCTGTTTGAGAGATGCAGCCATATGTAAAAACACTGAGCAGTGTGTACTAACTTTGTGATAACTCTTGTGACGTGTGTATGAGCGTGTGTGGGCCGAGCAGGCCCAGTCACAGATATCTACAGGGAGTCATTGCCCTATAGCCTCAGCCCTGCTATAACTTCATTAGGTGTGTGTGGAGGTAATGGCACCACGAACCAGGAACTCGTAACACAGATCCAGAGGCCCTCGGCTGCCCACCAGCCTGTAGCCCACACAGACACAGCACTGGTATGCTCAGCTCAGAGTTTAGAAACAGACTTTGTACCTCGTATATACAATAGAGTACGTGAACATGGGGATTTAATAAATATTGTATAAAAAGATTATTTTGCCAGATGATGTGAATGAAGACAAACTGTTGAAAGTAATTGATTTAAAACCCCTATAACCCATACCTTTCACACCAGAAATACAATAATAACCCTCCAAATGCAGTTCAAATTCTGCTGACAGCTGGACTGTGAAAAATGCTTTGTAGAAGTCAATGAGAGAATGAGCAAAAATATGCTGCTTCTTCAAAGTGATTATATTAAACTCCAGGATAAAGCAACATAATCATAAAATGTTGCACCCCAAGGTGTAACAATCGATTTCAAGTGGAAAAGATAAAACTGCATTATTTCATTGTGTGTAACCTATTGTTTTGTTAGTTGTCACTCAGCTTTTGCAGTGCAGCAGGCAAATCTCATGTCAAAGAGAACAAGTCCTGCAGTAGAAGAGGGATGTACAGTTTACAAAGACACAGCCACTATGTATAGTTTCACACAGACATATCTTCAGTCATACCCATGTTGTGGATCTAATATTGGATATACTTCATGGGGACCTGATTGTATAGGTCATTACAACACCAAAGGTCTTCATGCAGTGACTGTGGTGTAGGTTTAGTAGATTTAGTAGGAAGGTGATGCAAAACATCTTAACCAAAATTGTACAACTAACATAAACAGCTACTTTTGACCAGGACTTTGGATGGGGAAGGAAGTGTGTTTACTTGTTTGCCTGTCTGAAGTTATGTTTCTTGATGTTGCAGTGTGAGTAAGTCAGATGGGACTTTATTAAATCACTGGACTCTCCTGCTGCAGTGGGACTATCCCACACATCTATGGTAATACACAGCCTCGGGCAGAGGACAATTCCATTAGTGGAGGACAGCGGCTGGGGCTGATAGCGCCACAGATAGGCTCCACTCGTACTACAAAACCTCCTGGCTCACTTGCTGTCATCCTGTTTAGCCTGAAGTTTCATAGAGCTAATCAGCAGTGTTTGCACAAGTCGGAATAAATCTGCCCCCTGTACCTGGACAGTGCACACACAACAAAGGAGAACTTTCCGGCTCCTGCAAAGATTTGTATCAAGGAGCTGATCAAAGAAGAACAGCCGTATCATGGCATCGGCTTCCCTGGCAATAATAATAAAACTGCACAGTCCACCACCCTTTCTACAGAAAAAAACAAGGAGAATTTTTAAGGCCTGCAAATGTTACTCTCAGATTATTTTATTTTACTGTGTATATGT
This sequence comes from Chaenogobius annularis, assembly GCA_015082035.1. NCBI lineage: Eukaryota > Metazoa > Chordata > Actinopteri > Gobiiformes > Gobiidae > Chaenogobius > Chaenogobius annularis. Next base: position 201,912 of record BJKM01000035.1, read on the forward strand.
TAATACTAATGTAAATGCAAATACTAATTGTGTTGTGTCCACTCTCTCTCACTTCTCCTTATGTGCTTTCTAAGGCCTACATTGTAAATTAGAACAACGTATTACAACGTTATTACAACCTACAAGAAAAACATATGTTATTAATGTTCTTATTGCATATTTTTATTGGGGTACAGATGACCATTCAGTTTAATTTCCTAAACATATTTGATAAGTATTCCTTTTAGAAATAAATGTAAAACAAAATGATCCGCTTCAATTCTATTTATTGAAACCACAAATTATATCTCATCAACACAATCAAAAAAAAAATCCAGTATAAATAATGTATATCAAATGATAAGTGTAGGACTAAGTGTAAACCTGGGTTTAAACTGCAGCCCTCTTGTTTTTATTGCCCCCTGTGCAGCAGGCTGCATGTTGTGGGACTGGAGAGAGTTGTGGCTGCTGTTTGATCACATATGTAAGCCTGACCTGTCACTAAGTGGTGGCAAACATGGCCCACACACAGAGACTGCGGCGGTGAGTCCTGCATGTGTGTATGGGAGTCCCACACACAGTGCTACATACCTCACAGAGGAGGCAGGTCACAACGTGTCAGAGTGTTGAAGATCTGTAATGGCCATTTAGCCTTCAACAGCCAATATCAGGGCTGTTGATTTACAAGGAATTGCCCTGTTTGGTTATTGAGAAGCAGCATTCATCAAAACACAGGTGAAGAGTCTCTGCAGCCAATACTGCTCCTACACAATCAAAATAAGCTTTTAACTTTTAAATGAAAACAAAGACAAAAGGAATAAATCTGTGGATTTGCATTGCAATTTTTTGTTTTGTCTCATATCAATATGCTACATGATAACTAGTCATAGAAGGAACAAAGTGCCAGAGCTATAACTCCAGGGAGAATGACACAGTCATCCAGTGTCCAATGAAGAAAATATGCACCATAGACTAAAGTCCATGTCATCCCTCATTCGAGTGTTCCATTGTTGAAAAAGATTCAGTTCTAGTCATCTGGACTTTGTTTTAGAAAAAACAAAACGTTTCGACTCTCATCCAAGAGTCAATCTCAATCTGTATATATAGCCTAACATTTGTATATATAGCCTAACATTTGTATATATAGCCTAATATTTGTGATACTATCAGCTCAAGCTAGCTCTAATGGAACTCTGCCTCTGTGATCATTGCTGATAGGGAATTATGGTGAGTTGCAGATGTCACACTGCATAGACACTGAAAAGTTGTGCTCTGTTTTAAAAACTCAAATAATTTCTCCAGCACTGTCGGTATTTGTACATTTGTGGTCACTTGCACACTCAGGTGTTTGGAAGTCTCTCGCATTGGTGCTAATGGACAGTGTTTGTTTGTTGTTTGAGCATCTATTTGTTGTGAGGACCTGAAGTAAACAACGTGTGCATGATAGCACTTGCCTAGACACACAACTTCCGCTCTTCATACACAAAAAGCACAGTGTGCATCCACAACCAACCGGAGACCAGAGACACATTGACATGACCCAGATAATAGCCCTAAAGTCTTGCCTCCACAATTTGATCAATTTGCAGTTCCCTAACAATTGCAGCCACCGTGCTGTCCCCCGCAGCTACTTTGTAGATGCTATGCCCAGCCAGGCAGATGCATCGCTGCCTAGGCTTTCTGCTTTCCTCCCCTTTTCCACCAAATCATCACTAAGCCTGTATGAAGCCTGCTGCCGGACAACAACATGCTCATGCTCATGTCATCCTTAACCAGGCGCAAGGCAGGGGAGAAAAGGCTGACAGTTTGTGCTGGACCATATGCCAAGTGGCAACATTGGCCGGTTCATGTGGCACAAGTTTAGGCCACAGCCAGGGGCTCCATGTTGATCTATTATATCCGAAATGTGAAAGAATCTTGCTGTCTGGGTTCAGCTGTGGTGGTTGCGTTTGGTCTTCAAAAAGAAATGATTTGATCAGCGTTACAGGCATTACTTACGAGGTCTCTGAAAGCACAGAAAGAAGACACAACCTGTCCATGTCGTATTTGAAGGCTGTAAAGTTAAGATAACACACACACAAACTTGAGGAAGTATCCCCCCCTCATTGCCTCGAGACATGTTCGTCTTCACTATCCTTCATCCTCAATCATCAAATCACCTGTAGGGTCTTTCCATGCAAAGGATGGAATTTGAGTCAAGTTGTCAATACTGAGAATTTTCTCACATTGTAGACCAACAAGAGGAAATTAGTTACTAGTGATGAGCTCAGCCTTTACTGGATCACCTTGCTTTGATCATCAATCTCTGTAGAAAGACAGGTTAACCACCTGAGGTCATCTGACACATTTTTAAAAACTAAGTTGTTTGTTTTCAGCTGTCAAAAATGTAAGGATTATTGCAAGTGTAAAGGCAGATGTGCGCTTGAGCAACTGATCACCAGATCAATCAATCATAGTGCGTGATTGTGTATTAAAAATCTGAGAAAGAAGGATGTGTGGATAGCAGGACAAGAAACAGGTGTGGTAATGAGTGACATTTCATCATCTCCAGCCCTGTCCGTGTGAGGTCTGCTTCCGTAGGATGTTTTACTGTTAGTAACAGTGGGATAAGGCACAAAAGCATAGCAGTATTCAGTCCTGACATACTTGTATACTATTTTTACATGTTTTTCAACATCTCAATACTAGTTTTAAGGCTTGTGTCAGATACAAAGGTTGTAGATATTTAGCATTGTAGAATCTTTTTTTTTTTTTTTTTTTTTTTTTTTTTTATTTCTTTTTTTTTTTTTTTGCATAATTCCTCCTTTAAAATAACTTAACTAAAACCTCTATCTTATCTTTTTCCTCTCCCGGAAACATGCTTTGATGTCAGTTGCTGTCATTCAACACCCAGAAAATGTGTCACACGCCGCAGTGACTAAAACTTCAGCAAAGTGGTGACTGTTTTCGCTTCAGTGGTTATATTACTGCCTTCACTGGGGCCATGTAGTGAAAAAAGGTATTTGGACACATGCGTTGATGACAGAAACAACAGCAAAATGACAGACGCCTTGAGGAACAGGCGTGATGGGTGAAAGAAGTTGTGCCACAGGTGAACTATGCCAAGCTTGAAGATTGACACAGTCTGATGGCACTGGGAGGCACATGAGACACAGGTGAGGGCCAGCACCAGGCTCCTTCTGGGCTCTTCACAGCTGCACCTCTGCCCCTTTCAGACAGCTGCACATCAGACTAGACCTGGGCCCAGCGTGCTCATTTAAACACACTTCCTCGCTTTTATACATTGTGTTGAGCCTAATGAGAACATTTACCAGACATTACGTTATAATTGTTTTGTTAACTTTGAATATATTGTATTGAATAATGTATTCTATTATATTCACAGTTTAAAGAAGACATTTTATATGGTATTTAGTATCAATCAATCCAACAGAAATGTGTCAAATCATGGCTCTAAACGTATTAGTTGAGGTTTAATTATCAGACATATTTGAAACAACAAGCACAACATATCACCTTATACTTGTATTTGACAGTTTGTCATTTTCATTTTCTTTTTAATCAGCATAACCATAAACTCTGTATTCAAATGTAGCATATTCTTCAAAACAACATTCACAGCATTATCTAAATTTCAGTATATTGCCCACCTTTACATAGATTTTATTTATTAACTTTTTGTTTGAGAGCAAAATTTTACATTTCACTGTAAACCAAAATATTGCACTAAATGTGAATTGAAGTCCTTTGACTTCCCATTCAAAACTGTAGACATTAGAGCCTCTTCATTGTGGCACCAAGCAGCAGTTTTAGATTGACTTGTTTTTATTGTGGAAAAATTTAACAATTTAACCCTGCCTGTATGACCCTTAAATGCTTTAAATTTATAACAATATTTAGATAGAAAACAAAGACATAATACATTCATCTCAGCATTTCATTTTTAATGTAAAAATCCCCTGGTCAACAATAGAGGGCAAGTACATGACATCTTCACATTATAATGCCTTTATGCAAATAGAATATGAATGAATCAGAGGTGTGATATTTTATTCAGGGGTCTTGGCTTATGAGCGAGGCCCCCATCTGTCTCTCATCTCACTTGTCAGCCATGTCATGTGGGACTACAGTGAGAGACAGCCTGCCACCCAGCTCTGTGGGGCTGCTCAGTGTCACTGCCACTCAGCCGCCGTCGTGATGGGTGCGTCCCTCTCCACCACCATTAACATCACTCTTGGACGACACGCTCACAAATGGAAAAGCTAACAAGCTCCAAAGAGGTAAAATACGGACCTCATTTATGTTTTAGGTGTACACGAACACCTAAAAGACAAAACAAGAGTGATAGATTTTTTGAGCGATTTGACTTATACACTCAAGCAGACTTGCATTAATAAACATGCTCTCCATATGCTCCGAAAACTTTAATTTATTGTGTTCCATTTGTTGTTAAGCTTAGAAGGTTCAGAGCACTCTATCAGTAAATAGAAACATCTCAGCCAGACTGAAGACAGGGGTCAGCATTCTCAAAGGACGACCAATTGGATCTTTAGCCATGAGGGACAGATATGGGCAAAGGATTTAGCTACAAAGGTTGTATCGGGGTCAAGAAGTTTCTTGCATTCCGGACTCCTAATCCTCAGCCTGCCGTCTGGAACGCCGTCCTTCACTACTTCACACACAAACTCAAGTGTAAAGTGAGTTAATGTGTGCATGGGATAATTAGGCTTGTAAAGAAGGCACATATTTATGCTCCTCATCATATGACTTTCTAGTTCTTGCACAACTATCCATGGAGTTTCATGCATCGTGTAACACTGGAGTGCAGGAAACTTGGGCAATTTGTCGGGATATCCCAACACTCACTATTCATGTGTGTCAGCGTGCAAGCATGTGCATGCAGCATGTGCATCTTTAGGACTGTGTCGCCAGTCCGGGCCACCCCAAACAAGAGAGGCATCTGAACTATCCATCAGGCAGACGTGACAAGGATGCCACCCAACACTGAGCTGCATTTGTGATTCCCCAACAGATTATTCCATATTACATGTGTAGCGGTAATTACTTTGAATACCTCGATGAAAAAGAAAATACCTATTTCTGTTCAGATCAACCACACCAATCATTTTTAAATAACAATATTTAAGTGTTTTAAGATACAATAAGTCTTGTGATTTGTGAAGACAGCTTCTTAACACATCTCTCTGAACACAGAAGCTTCAGTTGTTAATCCTCTAAACTGATAAATCAGTAGTTTGTGAGCAGCTCCTTTCTGTTTGTAATGGTTCCATCCTGCAGGCTTTTTGAAGTAACCCCCCTCACTTCCTATCCAACTCCACTATACCAAACAGAGCCAAATAAAACACAGGCTAACATAATGTAGGAGCATGTCAGAGGTGGGCCCCGGAGCACCACTGAAACATGAACCGCTCTGTACCAGCCATTAAGACATGAGTAAACTGAGCTACGGTTTCTCCCAAGCTGCCCAGCCCGTATGTCGCCCAGTGTGTGCCAGCAGCAGATTGACGGATGTATCCTGTGTGGCTGTGGTGCGCACAGCGGGCCAGAGAGAAGTCCCAGCAGGGAACTACATCTCTGGCCCCTGGGCCACTGCATTTCATCAATCTCCCTGGTGCGAAAGCACTGCATTGGGAAATAACATTAATTTACTGAAGACTGAACTTGCACATAAAAAAGCGCAAAAAGCTAACAACGCAGACCTTTTAAAAAATAATAATAGTACAACAGGATATGGCTTATGGCTCTTCTACATTAATTAACAGTTACTCACTGAGTAAAGTATTACAAATTTAAAGGTGCCCAATATTACTTTTCTGGTGAGAGAACACTTCCTGCTTGTCTCCATGGAGATGTTATTCCTTTGCCTGGACTGTTCTACACTGTGATATTAAACTTCTTTAGCTTGCAATTGTTTAATTATATTTTTATTGCTCAAAGATACCTTCATAGATCTGACTTGTAACCTCCATGGAGATGGATATGCTTAATGTTATAGCGTCCAATTAAATCTCCATGGAAACAAGTAGGTGGCAGACCCTCCACCAGAAAGGTTACATTGTGCACCTTTAAAACGGTGCTTTCTTCTGCAAACAAACAACTGTTGGAAATAGTTTTGTGACATTAATGAGGTGAGATTGCCGCTGTGTTGGGGCCTTATTTTATCACAGTAAGAAAGGATTTTGCCTACTTACACTTTAATTAAAATCCAAACCATGACCATGACATATTTTACAAACAACAAACCATAAAGAAGTTGTTCTGGGGGGACGAGTCCAGAATGTGCTGGAGCCTTGGAGACAGTTAGACAGAAACATGAAGAAGCAGAACACACTCACGTGTAAATGACATGCTTTCCTGACCTCAGACCAGGGTCAGGTGTGCATGCTCGCTGGAGGTGTGAAATAGCTTTAGCGTCCACTCCTGTTGATGATGACTCCCAAACTTGAGAAACATGTATGGAATTTCTCATGCCTCAGCGGGTTGCAAAGATCTCCCTTTACTCGCCAGCCATAGAGCCCTCAAAGACACAAATAGAAAGAGAAGTTATGTTATGCAAAATAAAAAAACATGAATGTATACTGTATTACATTTAATACATACCTGGACATTTATTCCACAAATAAGAAATGTCACTTCATGACAAAAGCCTCAGGCACACAAGACTGTGATGTTATGAAGGTTCAAATTATGCAGCTTACATTTTCGACCCCAAATATCCGTTGACTTATTAGTTTGTCAAGTCAAAAGCCACCACTGTAAGGGCTAAAGAAGGAATGATCAAGCAAAACAGCTCCCGTGTGGGTGAAGAGAGTTGGTTTACAGTGCAATCAGCATTAAGGAAATTGGTTTGCGCTAGCATCATGAATGGAGGAAAGTGATTGATGCTAAGCTAGGCTAGCAGGAAGGAAATGTAGAAATTAGTTGCAAGCCAGGCCACAGAAAGCTGTCAACTACTTCCTGGTCAGTGTGGGGTGTGAAGTATGCATCCACTGCCAACCCACAAGTACCTCTGCAATAGATTTGTGCAAGCATGCTGGTTTAGCATACACAACACTGTAGGTAGGCATCAAAACCTTTGATTTACAAGCAACCAGTGAATGCCTCGATACTTGAGTGTGCTCTATCTCTGTCGGTGTGAAATGTGAGAGGATTGAGATATTTGCAGTGTGTGTCAAGAAGCTGTACCAAGCCTGCTGTGTTTAATCATGCTGCGAAGTGACATTTGCATGACCTTCTGACATGCCACTAAACCACTGCCCTAACTGTAAAGCATAAAAACACACAGACCACATGATATTTGTTGTTCAAGTCTCCATTTGCTGCAGCCCACAAGCCTTCAGACCCTCAACAATAGTAGTCTTTGGGGCACTGTGTCAGAACTTGATGCATGCCAACAGTAAAGCCACGTCAAGCAGACATAAGCATTGGAAGCAGTTTTAATTAAGCTAGGCAACAGAGGCCTGGGCATGAAGGGAAAAGCAGGAGCAGAGATGCCCTTGATACTTGGGTGTCAGCACTGACGGCATTCCCAGTGACAGCTTCATCGTACGGCTGCGGCACAAGCCCTTACGCCTCTTGACATGTGCTTTAGTCACCCTGCCTCACATCTTCACAACTCCACATGAAATGAACGATGGTGTGGCAAGAGCAAACAGAGTAAAGTTGTCATTCAATGGCTACAACAACAACAAAATTCAAAATAAGAAGCGACATCATAGTTTCTACCTAGAATAATAAAGAGATTAATGAATTTGGGGGAAAAGAATTAGCAGAAGAAAACAGAGGCTTAAAAGTGTCAGTTAATGGAGCTCATAGGGTTAAGAACATAAAGGCATGACGGAACCAGCTATGTGGTAACTACTGTCCATTATGTGGTTGTTTTCAGTCCAAAAAACAAAACCTAATATTCGGTTTATAAAGATTTTTTACAATAAAATGATTAGTCTTGTGCTGGTTACTTACCATATTGCTGATCAGCCCTGAACAAGCTTTCAAACATATTTTTTTTTTAGCTTCATTCCTGTGTGTTTTTAAGTTCAAGGCAGAGAAAGTGTGACTGAAGTCAGTGAATACAGACGACTCTGTATTTTAACATTTTTAAGGGTTCATTTTGAATACATCTTTGTCCACATTTGATCTTAATCAATGAACATCTTTTTTCAAGCACACCGTTCCTCTCAGACCCCTCCCCTCCCTGTTACCGTGACTCGCTGCCTTGATTTATCTGATGGAAGGAATTTTGCGCTGGGCTCTGGCTTTGGTGGTATCCCTATACTGTAACCCTTTCCCCCCACCAGATGTTCCTCTCTCAAAACATGGCCAGGTTCATCCCCAAATCCCCATACAAACATATCAAATGCTCTCTACATGTTGACGTGAGCCCTGGCCGACAGAAGTGACAGAGACGGTGACACGGGTTCTGGAGTCCAGACAGAGCAGCCAGGAGTGAGTGGAGCAGACAGACAGAGCGACATGTCAGACATATGCTCCGCCAGCTGACGACACCGCCGTGACCCGCACCAGTAAGAGGAGACCAGGGGCACCCAGCGATGATAACTCCCACAAATGTTGTAACGGCTGCAACCTTCACTTCAGCAGTTTTTTAGATCTTAGAGCCCATCTGAGAGCCGAGACTAATTTATTGTATCTGAGCTTTTAGCACCGTTTTTCTTTGGTACTGATGCTTTTTTGATTTCAAAGCTTAGCATTCCAACACGAAACGACTATGACCTTTACTGGAGTGGTTGTAATGAAAACATAACTGAGGGAGTGCTGCTTACACATTTTGTAATGGACTGATATTTACATTTTTTTTGGTAATTTATTTCCATTTCAGTTTCTGTTGCCCTGTTTTTGCTGTCTTTACAAAAACACATCAGTTCTAACATGATTTTCACTGCAAACATATATGATTTGTTGTTGTTTTTTCCTGTTTTTACATTTTGATCAAACATAGTGTTGAGTAAAATTTAAAAAATTAAAGAATTTTTCAAATTTCTTCTTTTTTAACTCCACTTTTTAAATTGAAAGTTCAATTTTCCGCATATGCCAATATTTGTCACTTCAGCACACTTTATTTCTTTAATTGTATGATATTCAATAGTTTCCTCTCTCCTGCATGTCGGTAATCTTGTCTCTTATAGATCTAGATCACAAAGACATGCTCAAAGGTTGTGGTAAATGTGTTAAGAAGCAGAAGAAGGGTAGCTCGTAATGCTGTCCTCCCCATGACCTCTTTCATGACACAATAAGCCCCAAATGGCAGACATAACGGAGGATCAAGCGCTTTAAAGTGAGCCTGGCCGAGATATAATCCAACAGGCCTGTTCCAATGATAAATGAATGTTGTAGCAGGAAAGAGCCATCTTGTAAGCGCCATGACACCTGGACTGCACCACACAGGCCCAGCACATGTCATGTTTGTGGAGAAAATGGAACGGGGGTTATAAGTCAAGTATTTCATGTGTATAAACTGAAAAAGGAAACCACACAATTGTTTCAACCACACACACAGTATAAAGCGGTGGACAATTTTTGGATGTATAATTATTACAAAACATCATTGTTTTCTTCATAAGATCTTATAAAAATATGTTTGGATAAAATATGTAAATTAAGGTATCTAGATGCTGAATTTAAAGGTGCACTATGTAACCTGTTAGATGGCAATGTTCCACAGTATGAGAGGTGATGTTGAACCTTATAGGCAAAGCTATACCATCTCCATGGAGACAAGCAGGAAGCGAACCTTCCACCTTAAAATAACATACAAATTTAACTTTGGGTTGAAAACAAATAATCTAATGGATCAAATTAAGGAACATTCAGACTTCATTTGAACCTTTTTGAACCTTTTTGATAGACTTTGGAATAGATGGGACTTGTGTACTGCTGGACAAGAAGTAGTTTTATTTAATTTCATTTAATTTCATTTCTTTGGTTGTTTTGTGTTGCATGTATGATTTTGTTTTTTGCTCTCTCTCTCTGTCGCTCCATGTTCTTTGTTATGCGTGTTTAAGTTTTGAAAATTTAAATTAAAATCAAACAATTTAAATAAAGAAAACATAACAAATCTATGTTGAGATACAATTTCCCCATCACCTTGGCACTATCCACAATTTTAAGTGTGGTAAATTGTGGGCTTCCAGTATTTCCAATTTGTTGAATATTTTTTCTGGCTCCCACTGCACAGTGCATTTACAATAGCTCAATCAGCTCTCTTTGCCCTGTTACCATGGTGTTCAGACCAAGGGCAGCCATTCTATACTCACACAAAATGTCCTCCTTTTTCCAAGAATGTATTGTTACCGAGCATGTTTACCACGGTCATCCTGCAATAATCCATGCCTTGCGGAGAAAGAAACAGTCCAAATTGATTTTCCTTTGCTTTTACTGAGATGTTTGAGAGGTTTCCACGGGAAGCACAACCTCCTACTTTACTCTTCACCTTGGACTAAATAAATGAGCTGGGGCAAACACGGAGTACTTACGTAAACACCTCTTTCTGTGTGTTTGTGTCAGGCCTGTGGTTTGCAACAGTGGTCTTCGGTGATGGAGTGGAAAAGGTGCACGGATCACAAGGAGTGCCCAAGAGGTAAAGAATATATTTATTATCTATTAGTATACAAGGTCATTTAAAGTGATAAAAAGCTCAGCAGCCACTTATTGCACCATTGTTGAAAGTGGCACATTTTCCAACCTGCCTCATCTGAGAGACACTTTTGGGTCTTCAGTCCATACATTAAAGGGTTTTCAATGGGGAAAAGTGCAAAAAGTCAATCATAAAAAGTTAAAATTGTAATATTTTATTCTGAATATCTAGATCAATTCTGGTAACACAAAAAGCAAAAAAGATGTAAGTGAACAACGAGGTATTCTTAATAGAAAAAAAAGTTAAGTATTTACATTATATTTTTAAGCAATTGAAGTAGTATGAACAGATTGGTACAAATATTTGAAAATATATTTTTTCCATCTTTTCTTTGAACACAGATTCAACTCCCTCTTTCCTGTTTTGTTGTTGTTGATGTAATCTTTTTGGGGGTTTTAAACTACTTTTAATTTGTTTAAAAATAATAATAATAATAACCATAATTATTTTTTATTACTACTTCATTTCAATGTAATAAAGGCCAGTTAATGTAAAGTGTTCATAAATTCTTCTTTGTGGTTAAAGCATTAAAGCCTCTTTAAATGAAAATCATCTCAAAGGAAGTTATAGTTTTATTAAAGAGACTCTTAGGCAGCCCCCTCCTCCGCCCCTCTGCGTGCATTATGCCTGTGCTGATGTCACATTGATTATGCTGATCATAAACTGCCTTTGTTTGTCCCGGGCGGCTCCTGTCACTCATCCATCTGTGGGAATGAGGAGAGCTCGCACTAAAAGCAGCATTTCCATGTTCTCTGAGTTTTCAGGTCACATTGCACAGATTTACAGTCCCACTGGACGCCTGCGCTATTCCTCCGAATCTTCGCACTCTCGTATATTAATTGCTTTTTAATGTTCTTCTTCTCTCCTGAAAGTTGTTGTATGCTAACAAATCAACAATAATAAGATTCTTTTTTGCAGTTGCAGTCCTTAACCAAGCCTAAAAGGGTATAGTCACTGAATAATCCATGCATCAAGTCGAGGCTCTAAGCTTGTAAAAGAGAACTTGTAACAGAAGGCCATTTGGCTTTCTTTCCACTTTTTCCCCAGTGTCCCCCGCTCCAGCTGTGTGCATGTCACTGGATGGGACTTTGGTGTGAGCAAGACTGCAAAGATGCTACACTGAGCCAAATTCCAACTAACATGATGAAGCATCTTGACGTGCCCTGTCCCTCTTGAGCCAAAAGGCAGAAATTAGAGACAATAACATTCATATTTAATACACACCATTAAAGGAAAAATGTGTACTTTTCACTGCACCATATGTGTAAGGAAATTATAATTTAAAGACAAAGTAAAAAGTAAATTTAAAAGTTTTCAAAATGCCATTTTTTGAGTTAAACCAAGTAATTTATAAAGACATTTGATCAAATCTAAATATATATCTGATTCTAATAAAAAAAAATTCAAAAAGCCAAACAGCCAAAAAAATTTGGATTTACTACAACGGAAATTATGAAATATGAATGTTTGGGCTGAATCAAGACTAAAGGTATTTGAATCTACTGTAAATTTCATAAATTATAGAGGATATCGTATCTATTCTTTTTGTTTCTATTATATAGAATATTATAGAGGAATCCAAATTCATATAGTGTGCTGTGCTGTGCTTTTGAAATACAATTAAATTATCATGCTCTGTCAACAAAATGTGGACTGGAAACACAATACTGAGGATGTTCATATAAACTTGGGTGTTTCCAACAATTGGTTACAAACTAGGAACAAATGACATGTTGAATTCATTTGTAAGGCTTAAGCCAGCCTTTGACATTTGTGCTCAGTAGCCTGCAGCAGAAACAAGAGCTTAAGCTGCTCTAACCTACAACTTGCCACTGAGTGTAACCTGATGCCTCTCCCCAACACACCAGGGAAGCAAACAATGCAGTAATCAAATGTTCATATAATTTGTTAATATACAAGAGGTCAAAGCACCAAGACGTCATTAGTGAGCTTACTGTAACACTGGCTATTATGACCCTCTTCCTGTCACTGCAAACAATCAGTGTTGGGTTAGCTTGTTTGTGGTGCACTCTGCTTCTATGTATTTGTAATGTCTTTTGACTTTTCTGTTCTATAAAAGCAAATTCACCACAGTTTAACTGTTTTTCATATTTTTTGGCACACAACTGTCTTTCCTAGCACCTAGACATTTGGCACATCAATATAAATAAGTAACAACTAAGCTATGTATTTTCTATTCTATTATTATATTCTTTCTTGAAGTCCTTATCTATAGACCACATTTTACTCCTTGTTCAAGTCTGAAAAGATGAACAAAGCAAAAGTCCCCTTGTCCATGCAGTCCAAAGTATTGGGTCTGCAATGAGAAATGTGGCGGGTGTGAGGGGGTCATCAGCGAGTGTTTGGGGCTTGAGTTACAGAGCCTGCATCTGCCATCCGGCCATCAGGCCCTCATATCCATCACTGGCCCATGGCATGGTGCAGCTCGGCGTTTGTAAAAACACCCAGAGGAAATGGAGTCTCTGGGCCAGACAAGAATAAAATTAGCTTGATGACTAAGTTCCTCCTCGGGTCCCAGTGGGAATAGAACTCTGCCATTTGTTTTCATTACTTCCCTTTGCTGCTGACGCAGGACCACTTGGGCGCAAGGTTTGTGGTTTGGGGAGAGGGTCTGTGTGGCTTACTACAGGCACAATATTCATATACACTAACGAGAAAAAAAATCACTATCATACGTAAGCCTTAGCAGAACACAGACCTCTGCTTCTCACAATGGCAAATATTCCAATAACAATAAAAGTAATAATGGAATTAAAATTGTGTCAGACCATAAGAAGGCACTAAAGGCACACTTCACACTTAACAAACTTTTGTAAAGTATTTGATGCCTAAAACAAAGTAGCCACTGCAAAACCTGATGTCTCCCTGCAGCAAAGGGCTTTAATCAAACAAATCCACTCATAAACACTGCACTTTGATTTTCCGCCTGTTCATGTTCACTCTTAGAGGTGACATTACTGCTGGAATTGTTCCACCACCTCTTGTGCCATACAATATTGGCTTTGGCCACTTTATTGCATTTGCCTCGGAATATCTAATAAACACACAAAGGTTGTAAAAATTGATTTGCTCACAAATGTGTTTTCATTCGTCTATAGTGGTATGACCTAAGTAAACTTTTGCTGTGGTATTGGGGTTGTAAACACCAGCATTATATTTTTGTTTTGTCACTTTGAGGAATTGAAAAAATAATAATAATGAATTGCTGTTTATGTAGCAACATATGATTCAGTGAGCTAATTGTTCAAAATGTTTGGATCACATTGCTCAAAAAAGAACATTTCTACTAATACAAATAAAATTCCAGTTAGTTAATGTTCTAATTTTGATCGGATAGGAAAAATAATGTGGGACATGTTTACAATTGTGGCTTGTGTATCTGTGTAAACAGTGCCTCTCGCTTTGGTCCACTCCACAGAGAGATTAGTTCCAGCTTTTACCCAGTGTGGGTAAAAGGAGTGAAGTGAAGACATCTTGTACTTCTTTAAAGATGTAGCATTAACACCTTTTTCCCTTGTATAAACCTGGAGTGCTGACCCACAGAGAGAGAGCAAGCGCCACTGCAGAGTGTGACCCAGAAATGTAGCGCAGCCTTTGCAGAAGATCTCAGCTGTGTGGTGGGGCGGCTCTGAGGACACAGCGTTTGTTATTGGGACAGAAAAGTACACACACACACACACGCACGTCAAGTTTCCATGCACAGCCATAGTTTTCCTTTCCTCTGAGTGTCTAACTGCTGCATTATAGTTAGTCAATAAGAAGAGTCCTCAAAATTACTTAAAGAATTTGACAAACAGCTATTATTTTGTATTGTAGACCAAGGAAAGATTATGATTTTATGATACACGCCATTGTATTTACAAGTAAAATTTCCTCAACGTGTAACTCAAATAGAATTAGCCAATTAGAAACAAATACTATATTGATAATGTGCAAAATAGTCAAAATGTTAAAATAGTAAAAAATACTATTGCACTTTCAGATCAAATTTTACAACTGCACTGCAGTACTTCCAGAACGCTGCAGCTCGGGTCCTGACTAGAACCAGAAAGTACGATCACATTAGTTTTGTGCTCAGGTCTCTGCACTGGCTTCAGGATCAGAGAATAGACTTTAAAGTCTCTCCATGGCCTAGCACCGAAGTACATCTTACATGTTAGGGCCATATGAACCATCTCGGACCCTGAGGACCTCAGGGAATGGCCTCCTGCTGGTGCCCAGAGTCAGGACTAAACATGGGGAATCTGCGTTTCAGTTTTATGCAGCTATAATCTGGAACAGTCTTCCTGAAGATGTGAGACAGGCCTCTACTCTGGCAATGTTCAAATCTAAGCTTAAACTGTTTTGTTTGGCTGTGCATATGACTGAGAGGATTTTACTTGCACTCTTTAACTGTTTTGTGATTTCTGTCATGTCTTTGTGATTTTAATTCCCGTTATGTGAAGCACTTTGAATTGCTTTGTGTACGAATTGTGCTCTAGAAATAAACTCTTGCCTTGCCTTACACAGCTACTATTGCTGTTGGTCCTACTGTTCTAATGATAATTACCCATTTTGTTTGTAAAAAAAAAAAAAAAAAAAAAGAGAGAGAACTTGAAGAAGCGTTCACTTCCCCAGCAACAGTCATGTTTTAAAGTGTGTTGATAAGAAGAGAAAATGCAGACGACATTCGAATTACAGTGACCTCACAAAGCCAGAGTTGATCAGCACAGGAAGTGATTTTCTCTAATGTATCTCTGCATTGTGTCCTTGTCCACCCACAGCTCCACCGGCCGCGCACCTCCAGCCAGGGGCCCTGCGGGTCAAGGAGAGGGTGCCTGTTTATGTCCCTCAAGTGAAGGGGAGGACAAGAAGAGGGCGGTGAGTTTTCTGGTGGCGAGAAAGTCAAATAAAGGGAAGAAAAGCTCAACTTCCCCTGCTAAACGTGCCCCTGGGAGGAGTAAGAAAAAGAGTGCAAGCGGGAGAGAGTGAGAGGTTATGAACTGACCAGTGGTCCAAATTTACAACCTGCCGGCATAAGAGCCCCAACATGCTTATATCTGCAGCCAGTTCAAACAAAACGCAGCATGTTTCATCATCTGTGAACTAAGGTAGCCGGCTCACATGCTAGTTTTTCCCCCCTAATTTGTATCTTTGCTTTTTCACTGGAAAGCCCCAGCTGAACACATGCTCTGCAGGCCTAAGGACACTTCCCCGATCCCTTTTCCTGCTCGGAAGTGTTGTACATAATAAAATGTGGGAAGAAACAGTTTGGAGGAAGCAGTTACAGTACAAAGCAAGAGAACCCAGGTAGAATTCTTACATCAATTGAAATCGTTAACAAAAACGTGTGTAGACAAATCAGGTAAAAATAAAAACAACAATAAAATATGACATGCATTATTACATTCTTTTGGACATATTTAGAAACACAAACACAGGAATATCACATTTCAGACCCAGGGTTAAAGTCATGTGTAATCTACATATTTCAATGAGTTACATATCTGTTTTCTGTATGTATAAAGTGAATATAAACTACACTATGTACAGAAAATATATTGTACATTCAGTGTGTTGTGTCACAATTGAAAAGTGAGAAACTACACATTCAAAAAGCAATCTGATGGCAAAGATGCACTGCGTTAGTCAAAATGTCAAGTGACTACAAAAACATACTTACCAAAAGTATTAAAAGCTGTGTGGTGTAACAGCATGATACTAGTTTGATTTGAAATGAAAACTAAAACTCGGCATGAGCACATCAAAGTGAATAAATGCTTCCCTATACTGTGTAATGCATGTTTGATTGCTGGTTGCGGTTGGGACTCTCAGTAACCTGATATGCTGTTTGATTTGGGTTCAAATAAATGAGTGCAGCAGCGTGGGCCAGGCCGGGTGATGAGGGGGAGAGGATGGCTGTGGGGGCAGGTATGGGGTCAGCACAGTGTCTTTTTCATGTACAGATTAGAAGCAGATGTCGCTGGGATTACACCAACAGTGTCACATCACCCCTCCGTCCCACCTCCAGACGCACTCTAACACAGACAGTTTCACATGGACCAGCCCCAGACAGACCGGCCAGTGAAAGCCATGTGATGAAGGTAAAATGTACTTGTAATCTTTTACAATTATATGAGCCTATCCCTGCACTGGGTCTACAGACAATACTCGGTAAACTACATTAACTAAACTACTAAACTACATTCATGACAACAATATGGTTTTAAAGGCAGAATTTCATGTTTAATTTAAATTATAGGTTACATTTCAAATGCTCTAAACAGTTTAATGTTTTGTGATATTGTGTTCCATTGTTAATGTTAAAATCAAAACAGAAAGGCAAAAAGATGTGACAAAAAACATTTTCACAATCAAAGACTGAAGAGTAAATTATGGCCGACATTTTTCCATTGACTTCTTCCTTTTACTGACAGACAATCAATGTTGGGTGCATTCAAGCTGTTGTGTGTAGAAAGTGGAAATGACCTAATTCTTGGAAAAGTCAATCACGCAAAAAAAACAAGACATTTTTCAATTTATGTACATCTTAGTTGGAACACTAAGATATTATATATATATATATATATATATAGTCCAGAATACGCTGATAATCTGTTACCTGCACAACTACATCTTTCCCCGCAGGTACCAATGGCCTGTTAATCTGAGCCCACACATCCTTGAACAGCGTGCTTCTGGTGTGGAAGAGAAACAATGTGGCTGATGAATAGCGCCACAAAGAGTGAGCGCTCCAGAGAGATGGACCACAGCCCTGTGATACTGTAAGACTGATGGACATGTAAAACTGAGTTTACACAGTGTTTGTTAGTGCTGCTGCAGACACAGCAGCCCACAGGCTTCTTAAAGACGAGTGTTAGGCTTAAGGCAAACCCTGTGAGAGTCCCTGCTCTGATGCAGTGTGACAGCAGCCACACTGGGGCTGAGAACAACAGCACATCAGGGGTCGCTTTTGTTTACACTGACCACTGCGTCTGCACACAAGCCTGGCACCCTGTTCTGAGAACCCACTCTTTAACCAAATGTCAGAGGTTATATGAGATCAACCATCGCTATAGCCATAATTGCCATAGTATAAGTAAAAAGAGAAGAGAAAATGTGTAGGAGGGGAAATTGTAATAAAGTTTATGAGCTTTGTTTTCAGGGACCACATTAAATGTTTGCCAGATCCGTCATCAGTTTGGTATAAATGGCTGAATTCCAGGATGGCAAGTGGAATGTGAGCCAGAGTGGGCCACTTGTGCTTAGTTTATATGGCCAACACGAGGGCATAACAGAAATGGGCTAATTACGTTGAGGTCATGTTTAGCCTAAATGTTGTCTGTCTTAAAATGTAAATATATGCAATTCAATGTAGGGTCTATATGTTAATTGGCTTATCATGGGCATGAAACACACTTTTCTGGTCTCCACTTCCCCGGTATACTTCATCGTTTGAAGGATTTTTGTTGAAAACAGTTAATGTCCAGCCTACATTTCTTTCAATTCTAGATTATGGTGACATTATACATCTACAGCAACAGTGTTAAAACCTCTGAACTCGGTTTTTCAGTTCAGCTCTAAGGTTATTTTACCGGAGAAGGATACAGAACTCACACTGTGAATTATATTCTAAAGTAGAATGGCAATCATTGGATGCACGAAGAGAACTGCACCGCCTTTTGTTTGTGTTTAAAGCCTCTAGTTGCATTTTGCATGATTATGTTATGCACATCAGATCAGGTATTCACATTTCGGCCTAGGACATTTTTATCTTACAATCCATCGTTTTAACACAGAGACAGGAAAAAAGACTTTCAGCACCTTGCTCCTCCCTTGTGGGAACAAAACTTTTTAAAGACTTTTTAAATTAAATCATTTTATGCCTTTTAATGATTTTAAAGCACTGGTCAAGATACCCG
Organism: Chaenogobius annularis; assembly: GCA_015082035.1. Taxonomy (NCBI): domain Eukaryota; kingdom Metazoa; phylum Chordata; class Actinopteri; order Gobiiformes; family Gobiidae; genus Chaenogobius; species Chaenogobius annularis. Next base: position 220,485 of record BJKM01000035.1, read on the forward strand.
CAGTCCGATGCACTTTTTTATATAATTTGATCTCATATTGTATGTATAAATGTTTTTATGTTTGGTAATTTTATTGATGTTTTATTTGTGTTTTAGTATCCTGTGTTTGTTGTTTATTGTGTGTTGTGTTTTAACAGGGACCCATGAAATAGTGACATTTTCTCATTGGGTTTTAAAAATAAATGAATGGTTTGAAGGACAACAAACTTTTTTTTAATTGCAAGCAAACAGTGTGGATCTAGTATTTGTAGATGTTAATTAGAATCATAAATCCTATTAAATTAGGCTGTGATAATCTACAAACCAAGTTAGATAATGTCTAAATGTATCTTTTTATTACATATATATATATATATATATATATATATATATATATATATATATATATATATATATATATATATATATATATATATATATATATATATATATATATATTAATCGCCAAGTAACATTTTAATTAATATCTGCTGAATAGTTGACTCTGACTTGATTACCCGTGGTTCAATTACTGTTAGGTGTTAGTGTTATGACAATGTGATTCACAAAAGTAACAACAGTGTGCATGATGTAGAGATTTAATTGGTGAGCTATTATCTAAACTAGACGTAAACACTTAGAGACTGTGGAATACCTGTTAAAAACCCTCCATTATCTACTGAGCATGCCTCTCGCTGCTGTAAAAGGTTGAGAATACGCCACAAAAGCTGCTTCTATGTCAGGAAGAGGACATGAAAGCCCATAAAGTGTGGTGATAGTGCGATGTGTGTGTTCTGAGAGATCAGAGAGGAGTCGGCTCAGGCTCCAGTCAGTGTCCAGAGATGGCTGGAGATTTAGAGGTGCTGCTGCCGCTGCAGGCAGACTGGTCAAGATTAAAGAACTTAAGATAGTTGGACATTTAGAGAAGTTCAAAGACCACTATATAACAGCTTTTCTACAAAGGGAGCCTGAAGATAGTGGCACTTAAAACACACATAAATGATAAGTGTTCAGAGCACACAAGGTTGAAGAACAACTATTGTATTGTGGTGAAAAAATATTTCATGCTAGTTTTACTTTCAGTAAAGTTTATTAAAAGAAGTATTGGGACCAAATATACTGTTCGATAACAATAGAGATTACAAAAGAAGAACTGAAAGCCAGGTCATGGTGCTCAACAGGCACAAGCTAAACACTCCCTTGGCATGGCCTGAATTTAGTTTCAAAGTGCAATTGTGTCTATTATCTACTACATGGCGACTCTGTCCAAGTCCTGAGTGCTTTCTGAGAACAACCCTAGAGCTCCAAAAGAATCCTCTTGAGTCACAATCTCCACCCTCTTTAACTTCTTCTACAGCACAAACTTAACTATTTCAATGTTCAAAAGAATCAGTTCTGCTAAATCAACAACGTTTTCACAGATCTATCTCATAATACATGAACTACCATTTAGTAGAATGTGATTATTTGACACACACAAAACAGTTTTCATATTGAAAGATAATATAATAAACTGATATACTGATGAGTGTGACAAATCAGACCTCCCAAATTACTATCAATGCTTTTCTGTATTTTTCCAGGCATGGGACCAGCACAAAAGGGCTTTTAACCCCCCCTGTGGCTAGTAAAATATTGCCACTGAAACATAATAAATAAAACATTCTGCACTGTTGTGTAATTTAAAGCAAAGTAGAGTTTAGATTACAGAATTTTGACATATATGAACAATGATGGATTGTTGAGTGATTATCTATCACAGACACAGTTATTGATGCAGATAAATGTATAAATGGGTCTGAGGACATGTATTAATTTTTCATTTGGCTTTATGGACTGACCTCCACCCTTATCTGGGATTTATATCCAAAAGCGTCTCCAAGTGAACTGCAATTAACCTTAATGCAACAGGAAGCCTCTGGCCTTTGTGTTTCCATAAGTCCCCAAGTGTGCGTTGATTGACATACATACATTTAGATTTCCACCCTCCTCCTTTCAGCCTCTCCATGTTGCTTTAAAGCAATTGAAATCAAGGTAATGACGGGGCAAGGAAAAAGAATGTTCTTTCAATAGATAATTAGGGATATTGGTTTACCAGGGCCACTCAAAGTCTATTCAGATGTGGGCTGAGGCCGGCCCTTGTTGTCTGTTGGGCCCAAAAAGCTCCCAAGAGAGACATTGGCTGGGCTTCATTTCTCTGAGCAGGTGCCTGGCAGGTAGTCAATGGAGACAGCCAGTTGAGATATAGAAGGGAGGCATCCCCCTGGACAAGGGGTCAACATCACAGGTCAGGGGTCATGAGCAGAGGTCACAAGGTCAATGTTCAGCTCATGGAACAGGCCAAATGGTTGGAAATGCACCCTTGACAAGAACAGTCACAATTTTTACAGTTGTTTCATGTCTTGATTATCAGAGGCAATGTATTGTTTACATGTTTATTACTAGTTAACTAAAGAAGAAGATATGTTCTGAAGTCCTTTCTATCACACATGCTGTGGAGGACCTGAGGTCGAGGTATTTGCGCTCTAATATGTGATTAAATCCCTGAGTGGACTGGTACAACACTTAATGACAGGATATGGGTCACTACTGCTCCACATGCAGCTCTGTGCTGCAGACCTGGCTGCACCTCAAGGCAACCACTATATGACCCACAGTGACTGCAGAGGAAGGAAACATTTCTGATGTTTCATTGGAGGATGTGTATTGGTTTCTTCAAGCCAAAAACCAAAATTCAAACACACACATTGGAAAACATATCTTCTACAAACCATTTTGCATTAGCATTTGTACCAATACGCCAAGCAGCATATCCAATATGCATGTCATTCTTCCCTCTCTAATCAAATAGAAAGCCTGTGAAGTAAATATCTAATTTCTTACAGGCGGCCTGTTTACAACATCAGGGGGAGGCTATATAAACAGTGCACTGCAAACAAGGAATTTATTTTAATGTATCAGTCCGGCCACTCAGCCAGCATATGCTAGATATAGGAAACCCATAGCATCAGTGGCTCCATATTGGCTGAATAGGTCAAAGGCTAGCAGGGGTCAGAGGTGTCATCCTCCTTTCTCATTATGAAGTGCATTAACATCTTCTCCCTGTCCCGTTATATCCAGATGGCTGAGCGGGCCTGCGGCAGATGCCCTTCTTCTCAGAGATCCAAAAGCTACCACTGAGCATTAAAACTGCTCCATCATTAAGACATCATATTTCAAAGAAATATGGATGGCAAGCATACCAGATTTCTGCAGCATTCTTCATTGATTCTCAGTCTGGTTGTGACAGCTTGGGAATAAAAATTGAATAGAAAGATTGACCCAAAAACAAACGTCACATCTTAAACAAAGACCATTTCAATGTTGGAGGAAAGGAAACACTGTAGAAACAATTTCATGCTTGTTTCACTGAACGAGGTCCAAGTAGACAGCGGCCCCTGTAGTGGGCATTACACACTGTTTGTGTAGAAGAGTGCTTCTCACACACACAGCAGTACTAGCCTGCCTGGAGACCTCTGAACTGAACCTGCTGCTCTCACTCAGCAACACATAAATCACTGACTTGGAGCAGCACTGCTGGCCCTCAGTGCCATGTTGAACTTGACTCCACAGGAATAAAAGTATGTAACTGGATACAAAAACTAATCCAGGCTAGAGACAATTGGTGATATAGCACGGCCCTGGAGGTGCAGATACCCCCCTGTGATGATGTGCCTTCTCAGAGACCTGTGACATGTGCTCTGGAGAAGGCCGGCAGCACAGCACTGGCCTCAGAGCTCCTCAAACTGAGCCCATTAAGACAAAACCTGTCAGAAGGCTCTTCTTCAAAGTCGGCTCAGCACAAAACTACAACTGCCATTAGAAAATAATAATATGTATTAAAATGTAGTGCATGGGCCAATGTAACGCATTGTTAAGCAGACTTATGAAAACAGCACCATATTCCAAATAGCATTAAATGTAACTTGAAGGTGCACATGTCATGTGGAGGATTTTGTCTCCATAGAGATGTTATTGCTTCGCCTAGAATATTCCACAGTATGCCAGGGCATCTTGGGTTTATTAAATTACAGGTGTTTTTATCAGTCAAAAATACCTTGAAGGACATGCAGTCTTACTGTGACTGGGCTCACATCTCTCTATCTCTATGGAGATAGATAAGTTAAATGCCATAGTGAAGAACATTCTAGGCAAAGCAATAGAATCTCAATGATGCAGGTAGCTGACCCTTTACGACTTTAAAAAATATATATATATTATATGTACTTTACAATTGCAGGAGGCACTAGTTTGTCTGAAGCTTTGTTATGCAAGACTTTAATCAGAGCTTTGTTTTATCACAATCTGACCATGAACAACACTACTCGAGTTGATGTGCTCTCTCTATTATCACAGTCACCTTTTTGTTGAAAATCTAACACCTCCACGGCTGTTTTTAAGGTTACATTTAAGGGAAACTCCTGTACCCTGAGCTTAACCTGTAATTTTGGTGCCCCACACCTCTGTCCCTATCAGAACTCCCTGTCCCGGCTCCTGGACGGTCCTGACTCCTGGCTCTGTGATAGAGGGCCATAGTTTGAATGAGATAACATCAGACACTGCTCCCAGACACACTTTTATGACTTAAGTATCTGTAACCATCAGCTCAATACACCTCACTGAATGCCTTCTGCACAGACCAATTCTGAGCACAATCACACACACACACACACACACACACACAAAATCAGGCAAGTGCACATTTTAAGGTTACCTCACCTAGCAGGTATTTTCTTTTGTATGTGAAAACAACTTTTCAGACTTTCTGTATGATTTTTTAATCTAACTCGCTGTTAACATTTAGCTTATAGCAGTTAAGCAGCAGACAGATGTGCTAAGGCTAATCAACGGCAGAATGCTGTTGCAAGACACCACTGAATAACACCTGAAAATGTGGAATTCTCCTGATAACTCTTACTTTACAATGTCTACTGGCTGATAAGCACTCCTTTCCTCTGTACACACACATATACTGCGAAGCTTGTTTGTTTACTATTATCTATACTGCTTGCATTTGAAAAGCCTACATTGCCATTACTAAGTGTGCTATGAGTGACAGACAGGCTGGAGACAATAAGAAAGATTACTGAGTGGATAAGTCTAGAGACAGAGTCAGTGCAAGAGAAGGCTGGGGCGGAAGTGAACGTCACAAACAGAGGTGTAACATTCCTGTCATTCAGATTGGATCTGGATCTTTGTGGAGATCAATTTCTTTTTTATCACAGCTGAAGACATGTTTAATTGTCAAATATGAAAACGGTCTACTATGTAGTTTAATGATTCTGTAATTGGGCTTTATTACAGTTCAAGTGATCAGCAGAGCATTTATTTTGTGAAAATCTGTGCCTGCGTATCTCGGGGCAGCACAGGCGTTTTTAATAGAAACAAAGGACTGGTAATTCTTCTGTGTTCTCATGTAACACTGACAGTTGTGATGTATAACAGAGTGAGACAAGCCTGGACAGCCTTCCCTCTATGTGAACCATGTCCATAAAGATGCTTTTTGACTGGCTCTGGTTCTTCAGACCGATTCACTTGGAGCTCCATGGCACCGTTATAATTTATTGTGCTTTCGGTCCAGGGGCAGGGGTCTGCTACACAAACTGATGTCACCCAAACACATCAATTATTTTCCTAATAAATAAAATCTAAATTGTACTTTAATTATAATTTCTATCATAATACCGATCTCATCAATTCACTAAAAGACGTTTACTATTTCCGTATTTGTGGCACTGTGAGACGTGGGAACTACTTCCAGTTTATTGACCGCTTTTCTGCATCAATTTCACTTCTCTGCTTTAATGTCCATCCATCCATCTACTTCTGCGGGTGCAGCAGTCTTAGCAAAGACTCCCAGACTTCCTATTGCACTCTTCCTCCAGCTCGTCCTGAAGGATCCCAGGCCACAGAGAGACATAGAACCTCCATCGTGTCATGGGTCTTCCCCAGGGTCGAACGCCTTTTCCAGATCCACAAAACACATGTGGACTGATTGGGCAAACTCAAAACATGAACCCTCGAGCACCCGATGGAGAGTACAGAGTTGGTCCAGTGTTCCAAGACCAGGACCTTCTCCTCTCCAGTGTCCTGGAATAGATATTATTGAGGAGGCTGAGGAGCGGGATCCTGTTGTTGGAGCACACCCGCAGGTCGCCCTTCTTAAACAGAGACCGTCACCCGGGTCTGCCAATCCAGAGGTACTGTCCCCGTCTACCACACGATTTTGAGAAATATCAGACAATACTCAGAAACTTTAAATACTCATGATGGATCTCATCCACGCATGAGGCCTTGTCCCTAAGAAGATTGCCAACTACCTCAGAGACTTCAACGTGGGAAATTGACAAGTCCACCTCTGAGTCTTCAGTCTCTGCTTCCACATCAGAAGGCATAATGGTGGGATTGAGGAGAAACCTGGCCACCATTTTGAGTCAATAGCTGAGCTCCGTGGCTAAAGGATTTTGAACTGAGTAAAGTTCATGATCTATAAAATAGGCAAACATTACCACAAAATTTGACCTTTATGAAAACAGTAGGTGCCCAAACGAGCAGTTTGTTTTTAAATTGCAACAATGTGAAAATTGCTCACTGGACTGCAGAGGAGTACCAATGGACTGCCCACTAGTCCAACTCACTATAGGTTTAAACTAGCTATACCCTATCCAGATATTTTAATAGATTCATGAACCAGTTAAATCTGAAGAGTAGTACCCTCAAATGGCCCGGTACATAGATAGTCGAAACACTTTCTGAAATATACCCCCTGTACCCCCCATGGAAAAGGGGCTATAGTGTACCCTTGATGGACAGCTCACTTCACTCCTGCACACTGATAGTCAATCCACACAAATAGAGGAATGGGATGAGTTTCTCAGGGGAGTAAAGATAATAAAATCAGGGTGTCTGGGTGCTCAGTGGGGGCCACTTTTGATGCTCTAACAGAATGAAGGTCTTTGGCGGCCCAGCCTAGCTGTCTTTTAGCTAAAGCAGCAGATTTCTTTGAAGCCTGGCCACCTTGGCTTGAGAGCCATTACGAAGCGGCTTTTCTTTACATTAGCCATACCACAGCATCACAAGTGCATTACAGCCTGCCGCCCCAGCAGTGCCCAATTGAAATCCCTCTTGTTAAAAATTACCCCGACAGAGCGTTTGATTTTATTTTCATTTTTTCTTCTCATGCTGCCCTTACTCCTCCCCTCCCCGATCAGATTAGGATCGATTGCTTAGTGGCAGAGCTGGCCCAGACATGAGGGGCAGAACAACGCTCCAGTGTGATTGTGCTCCTAAGGCTCCGCCTTGGAGACTATTCAGGCGACTAAATAGAATGATTTGCCCTTAGATGTCAAATTTCCTCTGAGACAAGGATGTCAATACCAATTAGATTGTCTGCAGTTGCCTTAGTTACGCCAGGCTGCCCCTCACGCCGCACCCTCTGAACATACACTCTTTTAAGATCTCACTCACATCTCTTTTTGTAGTGGCGGTCTCGGCACCAAGCCTCTAGCCTCAAATCAGTTTTATGACTGGCGCTGTGCAGACATTAGGCTAACTCCATTAGGCTTTCTAAAAGAGATGGCCTGAGGGATACAAAGGGCCAGAACGAGATCCAGCGCGTGGGTGAGTGTGTGTGGTAAAAAGGTGAAGGGCCAACATTGTCTTACACAGTCTTTTGGCATCTACTTAAAGGTCACTGTCTGCTGGCTGGGTGAGGTCAAAGCCCATTGGAGCAAGAACATAAACAAGAAGGAAAAGTAGGCAGAAAATGGATTAATGAACAAATGTAATTATAAGAAGAGAGTGGGGACCCTGTCTCCACTTAGGCTCCAGCAGCCACGCTTAAGTGCTAACATGACAAACAGATGTGCTATCCCTCTTTAGCATGATGAACTGGCCCCATGAAGTCTTCGTGCATTATGTTACTTGAAATTATATGAATAAATAAATAAATACATTTTATATATATATATATATATATATATGTGTGTGTGTGTGTGTGTGTGTGTGTGTGTTTGTGTGTGGTTTGTGTGGCGTGTGTGTGTGTGTGTGTGTGTGTGTGTGTGTGTATATGTGTATATGTGTGTATATATATATATATATTTGAAACTTCTCTACTAAATGGGTAATTGTGGTGAATTTTGTCAAGTGATGTATTCAATTGTAATTGCTTCTGTCTGGCTTCCATTTATAACACTGCAACAATATGAAACCTTACACTTTCATTTCCAGGTTTCAATTTGCATTTACAGACACTATTAACAACTGAAATGAGTAAATCAATACTTTCCCAGAAAGAAATGTAATTGACACAAAATGAGATGTTCAGCTTCTTGAATGTGGTCACACATAGGAAGTCTGTTTTTTTAATAGATTTTCAATATTTAAAAGGGATTAAGTGCCATTTTGAAGTTGGAGTCAGAATTACTTCACTGTAATGTAAGCTTGTCGTACTGTGCTCATTCCTTCCTTTAGTTTAATGTAAAAGCCACACGGTGGCATACTGATGTGAGCCATGACAGGAGCTGAAAATCCTCACCTTTCACTAATTTCAGGAAGAGGAATGAAACTTTAATTTTTAAGTTGGTTTAACCTTGCAGTGACACCTATTGCAGACGCTTTGAAATGGTTGGAAGGAATAGTTTCCGCATGTGGTTGATCTGCAATTAGGCGGCACATGTGTAGCAGCAGCAGCATAGCAGTGTCCTCTTGACCTCTCAATGTTGCATTCTTCAGCCTGGGTGCTGGTCTGACGCCAACACCAACAGTCCCACTGCACAACTGTGAATAATTTTATCAGATTGATTTCACTGGCCAATTAGATGGATTTCAACTGTGAATATTTCAAGTGCGATACACTCACAAGGAGCAGGGACAGAGCGGGGCAGCTGAGAGACTTTGCTGTTTAAATGAAAGCAAACAAAGAGGAGCTGCGACGAGTGAGGCAGAGACAAAGAGTGATCAACGATGGACCTTGAAAGAAGGGGAGGAGACAACTGACAGCTATGACACACAAATTTACAACCACATCATCAATTAACCACTATGCTCACAATAGATCAAGCCATTAAAGGAGCATTTCCACTGAACACTGCTGTGACTGACATCGACTGCCCATCGCAGGCTCGTACCAGACAGGAGTGACACTGTAGTGCCCAAGAGTTTACTGTTTGGGACAAAGGGAAGTAGTGATATGCCTATTGAATCCTAAGGTCAATGACACATGTATACGTCATGTCTACCCCTATCCTAGTTTCTCTTGTGCTGAGTATACACAATTCGAGCATATAAAACAACAGCTACCACTGAAATAAATAAAAGGGGGAGAACAATAACTTCCTTACTTTTTTATTGTTGGTTTTTTACAATAAAATGTAAAAAGAAAAAAGATAAATATATTCAGAGAACTTCCTGATCGTGCCTTTTGCAGAAGGAGATGTTTATTAACATATTATGTATTATGACACACTATTACAAGGTACAAACATATATTATAAGGGGGCTTTATATCATTTAAAGTCAGATTATGGCTGCAACATGTTTTAGGAAGGGATCTAGAAAACAAATTTCCCAATTATATTTAGTCAAATATCTTAATGTATTAAACGAGAAATTGTCCGTACTACATGACAAACTCCCGAGTCTTAGAGTGCAGTCCATAAAATCCGTTCTTCAACACCTCTGAAAATCTCCCTTAAGTTCACCCAGTGGAGTCATTATCCCTGCCATTGACCAGGCTCTGCCCTCTGCTCGTCTTTGAAGTGCCTGGCCACAACAACACCACAGCACCACTTCTGCTGTATCAGGGCTCCATGTCAGCTCTCCATAATGGGACGCTGGGGGAAGAGTTCAGAGGAGAAGAGGGGGTCAGCAACACAGAACATGAGCCAGATGTTCTGCACTCCTGTATGAACATGTTTGGGACATATAACGTGCATGTGCTGTGGGCCTGCATTAATGACGCTGGAGCAAGGGCAGATATGAGCAAGGGGCGAAGTAGTGCAGGTTGAACACTGTCACCCGGTCACATGTGTAAGTGATAACGTGTTGTTTTCTAATACTTTTAGGAAGATGTGATGTTAAGAAATAATGGAATTTATTTGGCTGGAGGCTCACAATTACTATTGAGATTTGAAAAGGACTGTGATGCAAAGTGAAATTCGCAATGCTTCCAAAACTAAGAAATGTTTGTGTTCCAAGAACGGATTTTATATATATATATATATATATATATATATATATATATATATATATATATATATATATATATAAATTGTTGTATTATCTTAATATATATATATATATATATATATATATATATATATATATATATATATATATATATATATATATATATATATATATATATATATATATATATATGTATGTATATATATATATATATATATAAATATATATATATATATATGTCAAGGTTTATTTACAAAGCACACTTACAACTTTAAAAGCCCAAGTGCAATAATAAATATATACAAACAATTAAAATACGCATGAAGTTAATATAATAATGACTCAGCTCAGTTCATGTTTAAAAGGCCAGAGAGAAAAGGTATGTTTTTAAGAAGGATTTAAACTGCTTTAGTGTCTCAGCAGCTCTAACATGCAGAGGCTGTTCCAGAGCCTGGGCCCCGCCACAGAGAAAGCTCGGTCCCCTCTGCTTTTCAGCTTTGACCTGGGCACATCCAGGAGGAGCTGAGAGGAGGACCGCATGGTACGAGCAGGAACATGGTGGGACAATAACTCCAGCAAATAATAGGGAGCCAGACCATTTAAAGCCATAAAAACCAGTAACTGGAAGCCAGTGCAGTGATGCCAGGACTGGAGTAATGCGTTACTTGTATCTGTGAGCAGCCGGGGCGCCGCGTTTTGCACTAACCGCATATATTATTTTTATCAGTCAGCCACATTTCCACTGGACATTTTTTCTGTCTTGAAATATAGATTTGTTTGAATTATCATTTTTTTTACATGTGCACATGAAATTCAAATACCATTTCAATAACTCACCCAGCGAGTTTGACATGAGTTACTAAAGGGATTAAAGACACAAACAATACATACAATAAAAGAAAGAACATAGTAATAGTGTAGTAAAATTTAATTAAGTAAAACCTAAAAAATGTGCGCAGTCAATTGTAGTTCAATTGATTCAAATGAACTTGACATAGGGTTAGACTGTTAATGTACAGTATATGGCAGTATTTTATTAAATGCAAAAGCGTCAAAGGCAGGAGATCCAGAGCTGCATCGCTGCTTGGCTTCGAAATATATGTCAGAGCACATTTCAAGACGGAAGTTATGTCAACAGTGAGGACAGGAGTTGTTTCAGACTGAGGGGAGAGCGAGGCCAGTGAGACGAGCCAGAGAGAGAGTTTGTGTGGAAATGTAAAGATTGTGCGGAATGCTTTTGTTTGAACTATATCTGAACCCCTAAACCCCAATCTTCGACGTACAACCCGTATAACCACACAGCATAAGCAGACAGCACACAGGAATGCCACGGTAAAACGACAACTGCCCACAATACAATTTTGGGAATAAATATTTTCATACCACCAGAGACTTCTGAAATATAGTACAGTTTTATGTACTGCATGAAATATTGATATAGGCACAACGTGTTTCTAACAACTGGTGATTATGTTGCCTTTAATATGTATGTTTGTGAATTCTGTTCATTGACAATGGCAATAAACCTTTTCTGATATTTGTTATAGAACGTGGTGACAATTACAGATTAGGCCGTGCTTATTTTGGAACAGCACAAATGACCGAGGCATTTGTCAAACTCGGTGAGCTGATTGGCTAATACTCTGGTGATGTAAACACACAGCTAAGACTGAACAAGGGATGATTTAGATGCAGTGTTAGTCTAACGCCTCTGTGGATCATTTGGGATCTCCACTCACCCGTCATTGCATCAGTGACGCATAAGTATCAAACTGAACAGGAGAAGTCATAATGGCCGCGGCGTGGTTAAAGTGGCATTCATGTTTGTTTTTCCGATGTGTGCTCCCGAGGGTGCTCTTTTGTTGAGTGCTGGGATTGCTGTGTTTGTGTCTGACAGGAAGGGTCCAATGAAAGATCCACTGGAACATTTTAAATACATTTCCTTCTTTGTAGGATTTAGGCAAAAATTTACAACATAAGTTAGATAAAAATGTTATCAGTGATAAGTCAAAACTGAATTCAGATGCTGTGGCCTCAATATATAAAGACGAAGCCATAACAACAATATGATGGATTTAATATAACTTTGTACTGCAAGATAATTCAAAACCAGCACAGGTAAAGTTTTATAATGTTAAATGTCAATTTAAATTTTTCTGTGATACACTATTACAACGGATTCAGTTCATCTAATGTTGCCCATGATATAAAACTGTTTTTTTTTCATGTTGCCAGTGAGCAGACAAATCCAGCTCTTGATTCAACTGTGTCACAGGAAAGCTAAAGCGAGACGCTGCCGGGCTGAAGCTCAGGGAGGACTTTCTCTCTCATCTGTTCACTATTCCTTTTCATTTCCCCTCTTCATGCCTTCTCACTTCCTCCTCCTGCCCCTTCCTCTCCTCCCACAGGGGCTGTGTGCATTCCTACCAGGAGGGGCGGAGGTGTCTGTGATCCGGATCACGATAAGACACATAACATACAAGCAGCAGGCCCCTCACCCCCTCCCTGGGAAAATGGATGCCCCCACCTCAAGGCAGGGCACCGCCGCTCCTCTTTGAGTGTGTTGAGTGTGTTGCTAGCTGTGGCAGCACAGACTTTGCATGATTTGTTTGTCTGCTGCTGCTATGTGTTTGTAGCAAGAGCGGATCGCCAACCCTCATAACTCAGGTGTGAATGTCCAATATTTGGAGGGGTTGTTAAGGAGGCTGAGTTTGGGGAGGTGCCAACTGGTGGGATTGGGGTCAAAAACAGCATGGATTATAAATATTTTTCTTCACATTTATGTACATATCTAATCATCTAATATCTTTGGTTTGTTTTTACCAAGGGCTAAAGCCATGCGATTTATTATTTTAACTAAATTCTGTAATACAGCTTTAGAAATACAACACGGATTTGGCCATTTAGTATGAGGTAATGCAAACACAAAAGAAAACCTAAAACTATAACTCTAATGATTGCCGGTTTGTACTGTTTTGTCCACTGTTTTGTAATTGGTCTGTTTCCTATGCAGTGGCAGACGGCAGGCCGAGCAGCCGCTGCCCAGTCAGCCCATTGATCTTTCATCAGCCCATAGAGCAGCCCACAGAGCAGAGGCTAGGGCAGAGGCACGAGGGAGAGGCAGAGGCGCACACTCTTTTATGGCAGCCCGCTGGAGCCTGCCTCAGATTGTTCTGTTTCCTCAGATTGTTTTTCATTTAGTTCTCTATAAAGGTGAGGTGCAGTGGTCCGTACAGTTAAGGATTATTGTAACAACCTTGATTCATGTTTATACAATGAAGCAGGGTTTGTGAAAAGATAACATTTATAAATTGCTCAGTGTGCCTGTGTTTTTTGTTGTTTTTGGACACAGGTCTTATTTGCTGTATTAATGTGTCTTTCATACATTTATTACACCTCTTGGTTCCTTTGAGGAAATATTTTTATGTCAGACGTAAGCTTTGAAACAAGCATAAAAAGTACACTGGATTATGCTCTTTTGGCTGAATTAGTTTTCATTTACCTTTCAGTCATACGCATTTGCAGATGAGAGAGCTGCTTACACTAATAGATCACACTACACAACTCCATAGCCGTGTGCTAAACTGTGCACATAACATCCAATCAGCAGCACGTTGTGGGTGTGGCCCTGCTCATCCCTGTGTGAATGGCTTTGATTGATCTGAGAGCAGCAGTGCAGGTCCTGAACTTGGTCGTCTAACCGATATGTAATATAAGGACTCTTCAGAGCGGCTGTAGCTCCAATGGGAGAGAAGAGAGACAGAATAGACTTCAGATCAGCAGATCAATTTTCACTGGACTCTGAATATTTTATGCGGGGAGTGTTGCTAGACTCGCATATATGGACTAAATGCGTGACTGAGATCCATGTTCAGTGATAGATGCTTATAAACAAACAAGCCACAAATTATGCACAGAGGTGGATTTGTCTTTTTAAGAGATATAATTGCAACGCATTGTTTTGTCAATTATAAAGTTTTACTGTTTTGAATGGTGGGAAATATGTTCATCATGTTTTCTTTTGTTTCCTATAAACAAAAAAGATTTATGTTCTCAGAGACAATGACAAAATGCCATTCCACATTACAATAAAATGAAACAGTTCAATTCATCAAATTCCGCATATTTTTTAAATATACTGTGTTTTAGTCATATTGCGAGGCCCTAAAGAAAAGCCTCAGCTGATGAATGTATCTCTGATACAAATGTGGTGCTGGAAAACTCAAGACAGCCACTGATTGTTGTGCATGACAAGTGCGTTTCCGTAAAGAGACGTTGCACAGATGCACAAGCTTCATCCAAAGGGTGAGGTATGAGCAGTAATGTCTGGATCATGTTTCTGCTCACACTGAACATGTGGCTGAGGAGGGACCTGGACATAACACCGGACACTACAGCATGCTTCAGAGGCTTTCCCTAACACTTACAGAAGATATTTGACAACTATTAATTTACTCTAAATTACAACCACATCATAAAGTTTGATATGCAGACTATTCCAAAGGCAAATTGAAATTACACTGCCAATAAAATGGACACTAAATCTAACCATAACTATTTGAAAGTGGATTGGCTCCTCACGGCTATCACCCACAGCTGACCCTAAACCTTAACCCAGAAATAGGATGTTGACTTGGGTGAAACCAGAGCCCATGAGTCCTGTGTTTGTTTATTAAGTATTCTCTCCAACTGGCTGTCTCCCAAGATAGCTGTAACTGAAAGATTTTATGTAGGCATTAGGGCTGGCTATCGCCGGTGAATTATTTATTGTGAAAAATCTTCCCTGTGATGGATGACAGAATATGTAGGACTGCTCTCTCACTGCAGACTGCTGGGGATCAGAGCAACGATGAGTGCGTCGTTAAGCGTACCAACACTGAGTGTAGTGAATTAATCCATGTAAAAATAAAAACATTTACATTATAAAAGAATGAAAGCATTGTGGGAAAGGTTTGGTGTATTATGATTACCTGAGTTATTTCTGACTTGAAAATACACATAAAGTAAGGAAATTAGTGACTTTACACAGATCAAGTTCTCATCCAA
Source organism: Chaenogobius annularis (assembly GCA_015082035.1). Lineage (NCBI taxonomy): Eukaryota > Metazoa > Chordata > Actinopteri > Gobiiformes > Gobiidae > Chaenogobius > Chaenogobius annularis. The sequence continues at coordinate 235,737 of BJKM01000035.1, forward strand.
AAACAGTGGTTGATGGGCAGTGCCTCTTTTCTGTGTGTATTTGTTGGCAAGGCTACAGTCCAAAATAGTAAAACTTTAAACATTAAATTCACAAGAAATTTGATTATCTTGTCATTCGAAGATTAAAAGTGATTAAGGTGAAACGTCTTAATTTCTAGCACAAACATAAGCCCCAGTACTTGGACATTTGCAGAGATGGTCAAAGTTCTGCATTTTATTACTTGAGTAAAAGTACAGATACGCTGGTCAAATATTACTCCAATACAAGTAAAAGTAGCTCAGTCAATATATTATTGAAATGTAAGTAATGAAGTAACAAAAAAATACAATAAACCTTACTTATAGAGAATAAACTCTTTCTGATTCTGATAAGCCAACTCTACACTTGTTAGACAAAACTGCAGATGTTGTTAACAACTCCGAAAACAGTTTCAAGCCGTGTGACAACAGCAAACCGACAAATCAGTCACTTTCCACCCAAAACATGTAAGAGGGCAAACTTTCTTCGAGGTTGTGAGTCAGGAGTGAGCATCAGAAAGCTTTAAATGGGATAAAAAGTGTAATGAATGAATTGATTTTACCCTTTTCTGTTGTGTTTTTAGAAATGTAGTGGAGTCAAAGCAATACTTACTCAGATGAAATATGACTCAAGTAAAGTAGATCCTCTAAATCTGTATTTCAGTCAATTTACTTACTTACTTACAACCAAACAGAACACAAAATGCCACTGTTAACCACATCAGCAAGATATTATTAGTAAATATGTATTATTATTGATCATGTACAATGCATGTGTAAAATAACTGGATATTGCTTTTGTTTGCATGTTTCTGTCGAACAACATGTTATTTTTTCATATCAGAATAATGACATTTGCTAATGCCCTCTGTGGACTAGATTATGTTGGTTTTGTCTCTGCAGCGGTGAAGGCAGCAGACAAAGAGGGGCCTGCTTATTGTCAGTGAAAGGCTGAGCCATTTTGGAAATCAGCACTTGAGTTTTCTGCTGCTGCCCCTCTCTGTATTCACTTATGGCGCTTTAGATGGAAGGTTTCCTCTTAGCATTTCAAAGGTGAACATATGCCACCACCAGAATAACATGTCCTTTAATGTAAAAGGAAGGGGAAATATATTCAAAATTTACAGTATGCAATGTCAAAACTAAAGACCAGTTTTTGAGTTTGAAACTTGTGCAATAATTTATGGCTGCAAAGTCTATGTATTGGTGTTTAGCCTAAAAGCTTCATCATTACCAATCCAGCCTAATAATGGTGATCTACGTCTGCAAAATCAGCAAATAATCAATCATGTTCATGATATTTACTGTAGCATACTGTCTTGGATTTCAAGACAGTATGTTTTTGTCTTGATATACAATATACAATGGTCTTAATCTCCATATCATAAAAAATGAAATATATGGTGATATATTTGGATGAAAAATGTTACAGTTCACTTTTGCATTCAATAGTTCATGCATCAAAAAGGCACCATTCTGAATTAAAATATTAAGATATAGTTAGTTGAAGAGTTAGCAGCAAGGCAATCTACCTAGAAAGTGAATTTATTTATTTTTGTTATTTTCAAAAGACATTAAGAATCGGTAATCGTTTGAACTTTATAAACTAAATAAATAAACTATTTGTATTGGGCCATGCAAAAGACCACAATTATTCACACAGGATTAAATTGAACACATGGAGAAAAGAAAAATCCCGAGCGCAGCTACTCAGATCAGACAAAGAGACTCCACTGAAGACATTAGGTAGATTTAGTGCAGGCATCGTCACTGCAGGTAAGATATTTGACTTGTGAATTAATTATGAATTATTTAATTGGAATAGAGATATAAATAGTTTAACTGAATGGAAATGTATTTCATTCAGTTAATGCGCTTGGTATTTAAAAGATGAAGCTGATGCCATGATGTGCCAAGATCAAATCGCTTCTTAAATGAGCTAATGTGAAGGATGAAAGATAGGTGAAACGCAGGTCAGAACAGTCAAGAATGACAAATGTAGGTAATATATTTTCAGATGTATAGACCTATATGTTTATAAGTACAAAACTGACACGCGAGCTTTGAATTCAATTAAGATTTTCGAGTCCCAAATCGCAGGAGATCTCCGGCTTGTTGGAGACAAATGGAGTTCGTCACGCTCCACATGCGCCTGGTCCCGTTTGTAAAATGCCCCGTGACATCAAACGCTTGTAAGTCTTTACACAAGCGGGAAGTGTCCAGGAGTGCGTCTAAATAGGTTAGCAATGACCAAACAGAGCCAGACTGCTGCTGGTCCTGCGTCTTGCCCTCAGCGATGCGTTTGTGCGCCAGGCGCCGAGCAGAATAATCTGTTTACAGTGAGCGCGTTGATGGTCATTTTTTATGATGTTGTTTAATCCACAGAGGAGGAGGGGGCGCGCTGTCTAGCAGAGCCCAGACATGCTGGCTCCGGTGGCCATCTCTATAACCCATAGGCCCTATCTGCGCTCTGGGACAGGTGTAAATCTCTCCTGCGATCTTTACTCTGCACTCTGCCTACACTCACCTGGAGGTAAATAAATGCTTTATGGCTGTATGTTACAAAGAGGAGCGCGCTCGTCCTGCAGGTTTGCTCGGAGTCAAACAGTGTATGGAAGTTGTCATTGTCGTGTGAAAGCTCCGAAAATCAAACCGGGCAGTTTTGGTGAAAGTGTTTATTAGGCTATGATGCTAAAATAAATATTCTTCTTTATTGTAGTGGGCTATAGGCTACTTAAATTAAAATAAATGAAAACTTTAAGTTTATTGTTGGACATTTACAATTTTAAACTCGTTTAAGGGACACAATTTAATTACTTATTAAATTCGTTTTTCAAAGCTGAAAATCGGATGGATTAAATATGAGAGGCCCACATTTGACACGTTATTGTATATGCGCAAAGGCGGTCCAAATGGTTCTTGTTTGACAATAATGCTGTTTTCGTGCTGAGTGAGATGCCTCACGCGCACTATTGACGAGAGCGTGTTTGCGACAGAGAAACAAGGGTGAGTGAGGTTTTATAGCAGAGTGATCCAAAGTAGGTCCATGCCACTCTTGATTAAGGATTGTTCACCATATGGTTGCAGACATGAGATAATGAGGTCCTGTGATAACGCGGGTCTCCTTTAAGTTTTTTTCCCATGAATCAACGCTGTCGCCAGTCGACAAAACCACACTGTGCATCGGCACCACGCTACTCACTTCTCATTTGTTGAGCACAAAAGCTGATCCACCCCAAATCCACGCTAACAAACCAGAGACCAAGAGCAAATCATATAATGTTCAGTCTTATTCACTCCACTAATTAACTGGAATCCCACCTTTCTTCAAATACAGTGACCAATTAAGGTGCAATGCATGCCAAAGGTCTCCGGGGCCACAGTCTCGGTCGCCAGAAACATTTGTGAAGGTCTGCGGCTTCACTATAGGCAATGGATCTGGATCTTATTAGGCGGATGACCCCAGTGAGGAAAGGTTACAGGCTTTTCACTGCCCTCAGTTGGAAAAGCTAGATGTTTCCTAATCGGATTTTAATTGGTTGGTTGGGTCATCGGTGCTGGTGTTCTCTCTCGTTGCGCGCGGTGGAATTAGTCTATGTCTGCATCAAACGACGGAGAAAGCAACAAACTACACGGAGCAAAGTATCAAAATTATAGTTTTAATTGAAAAAAGAATAATAAAAAAAATAGGCCTATAGTGCAATAAGTGGGATGTCTAACATGTGCATTTACACTTTGCATGTTGTCCCCTCTGTTCCGTCCAGGGCTGTTGTACCTGGTTCAGTCTTGGTTCAAACCCCTCATTGCCCCAAAACGTCTTTACGCAAAACATGTGTGGGAAGTGCAATAACTGAAAGCAAGGCTCCTAACCGCATCCTACTTCATCCGATTTTTTTTTAATGTTTTTTTTCATGTGGCTTTGGTGTATTGTTTAACTCAACAGTAAATACTGAAAGTCTCATTTTTCAGAAGTGTCTGAAGACTGCCAATTTGAACATGAAAAGCAGGTAAAACAAATATAGCTGGAAAAACACAGAGGTTCTGGATGAAACGTGGGCCTGTCATATTTGACAGATACACACACAGATTAGAGAATGCCTAATGCGCCAATCCAATGGAAATAAAGAGCCAATTATGTTCAAAAGAATCACGCATCAACGCCTAAGGATTAACACCATTACGCACCTCACGCAGAGAGTAGGCTACATGGCCTTAAAAGGTCGACAAAATACAACAGTTCAACAATTAAATCATGAAAAGGTGCACAGAGAAAGGCTACAGTGGCCTCGGGTCATCCAGGGGTAGTCGACATTTAGCTCAGTGCGTGACGTGTACGCCTCGTTTGATGGATGGGTCCGAGCGCCTCACCGTGAAACACGTGGAAAATAATCAATTGACTGCACTCAAACTTTGCCGTCACTTTCTGCCTTGCGCATACACTCGTAGTTCTCACTATAAAATATAGGCCTTATGCAATGAACGTATTATAGCCTACAGCGTGTTAGACATGCTTTGCCATTAAGATTAAATAAATGTGTGCGTAAAACAATGATAACGCTGTATTACGCACACTGCCAGCCTTTTTATTGTTGCAGAGCCAGTGAAGGTGTTTGCAGTGAGGTCCACAGTGAAAGAGGAGATTATAGGCTCAGGCCTGCACACTGCACCTGTGGGGAGTGGCTGCAAAATCGTTCTCAAAATAACAGCAAAAACTTATCCCAGCAGGTTTGCAACATGGTCCAACAGAAGAAAAAATGACAGAGTCCCTCAGGCTGATCCAAGGCACTCCGGTTTACCTTAAGGGTGAACTGACACCTACGTCAGTTTTTACAAGGTCGTTTAGAGATGGGCAATAGTTTACGTAACAGAACTGCACTGCGAAATTCCTTTATGCATTGAAGTGCAGACATAGGCCGAGCTCTGATGTGGTGAAAGTGTGTGAGCGGGAGCATGATGCCTGCAACCTCATCATTTCCTGTTGCATGTCTTCCACATATACTTAAGTAGGATTTACTTTAAAAACCTGCATTGCACTTGATCCATGTACACCAAGTGCCAGCTACGTAACAAAATTTCTGATTGTGGGGCCAAAAGACATAAAAGACATGTATTCACCATCTCGTCAATAGACATCAACTCTGGTTTCCTTTACCAGGCCTTTCAGACAGCATGGCACTTGCTTTTCCGCCTATGGTTTTCCATTTCAAAGCCTTCTGTCTCTGTGTAAATACCAAAACACAGTAATCCAATCTGACCCCACTGCAAATTTTCCAGAAACTATTGGGGGGTAGTGGGGTTGACATGAGCCACACACTTATCCCACTTAACCTCTAGAGAGAAGCCACCCTAACCCTTCAGCCCATGATTCCCTCAGCACAGGAATGCAAAGTCTTAAAAGAGCCAGTGCTGGGCTTTTGGCTCAATGGAAAACCATATACTTTGTGAGACTGTGAAGTAAAGCACAACAAAGCCAATGTCAATGTCAAATCCAGAGCATCTTCAAACTCACCCTCAAATGCATCTCATTCATACAGCAAAAAGGTCATCAGCCGAAGAAAATAGTAGAACACAGAGAATGCTCAGAACAAGAATGCACAATTAAATATATATATATTATTATTATCTTATACAAATATATTTTTCATTTTTGGGTATAACATCTTTGACACTTTGCCCGGATGGGGCTTTCAGTATCTAAATTTGAGCTTGTGGTGCAGGCTTTACAGGTGAGGCACATACTTTGTCTAAAATAACAACGTTCTGAAGAGCATTCATTGTTCAATAGCTACAGGTGTTAACATATGTCAAAATGTACTACCACAAAATGTGCTTTTCCTACATTCTCTATTGAGAGTCACTAGAAAATCAAAAAGGAATCCTCTTTGGCACCACTTCTTTTGCTTCTAATTTGTTTAATGGACAATAGTAACACAAAAGTCTTTTCAGCCACCATTACAGCATCAACAGGTCAAATCCTCAATAATTGAGGAAACCGGTTTGTTTTTTAAAAGTCATTGAAAACTGAGCATCTTTCCTTTATGTTGGGACATTTCTAATCAGGTTTGAACTGATTGTCGTGGCAGCATATACTCATCTTGTGACATTTCCTTTCCCTATCATGATTTGTCAGGACTGATGAGTTTCACAAGACAATTTGCTCCATTCAGTCGCGGTGCCACCAAGTCTGTCCATGCTTATCATTAACAATCTGCAAATAAACAGGACAGCATACATTACATCACTTGCAGCCCCATGATCAATTCCAGGAATGTCTTTGAAGCCTGCTTAATGAACCTCAACAGTGTGGCTGTTGTGTGATGCCAGTTTGGCGTCATAGACCAACCTATTCCCTTCTATCAGAAAGGTTAACAGCGTTTCCGGTGGGCAACCAATTTCAGAAAGATGTTTATGGATACAACAACGTCTGGACAGAAAAGGGAAGTCAGTGATGCATTGGGGCACATTTGATAACGTAAGAAATTGCCATTTTAAATTGAAATAATCTCCAACAATGAATAATTGCTGACCAAGTTAGTTTCGTCAATTTGTTGTGTCAGCTCAACCCTTTTTTACAACCACTCCAAGTTCCTGAGAGCTCTAACAATGTAAAAGTTTAAACAGCATTTACCATTTTGGGACTTGCTTGAGGTATTGGACTGGACTGAGAGGCTGCTGCCGAGTCAACACTGCTCCCTATTTGATGACACCTTCCACTAAATTGAAATGTACTGCTAATGGGTGAGTGCGTTTAAAGAAGAGTACACGCCAGTCAGTGACACAGGGCTGACCCCAGGATAAAGCCACACAAATGCAAGAAGAAAACAACACCGCTATATATTTGGGCCACGTCTATAATTAACACCAGCAACACTATAGTTTTTCTCTTTACTAATTGCAAATCAATACACACTGACTTAAACCCACGGCTCCATTTAAAATATATTTTTTTAGCTTTTCCACATATAAAAATGCACACTACAGGTGGGGTTTTCAAGCAAACATCTTACAATAATGACAAGTAAATATTGACATACAAATCTGATCTGTCAAAATTACTACAATTTAGTTCAGAAAAATTGTGATACTCGCAGTCTCAAAACAATCTTTAAGATCATCAACACTTGCTTTCTAAGCTGGTTACACAAACAGCACCCTGAACGGCAAATGCAAATAAAATAAAATTTAACTTTCTCCTCTCGTTGGCTTGTTTGGTTTCCAACATAACCTAAATATTTGAAGTGTCTTTTTCCAGGCCTTTCAGTGCCACAATGTGTTCAGTTCCTACAGGTACTTAGAATGGATGGTCAATGTTTGTCGAGCCAGGTGGCTGTGTATGGTTTACTTGAGAATCTGGGGTTAAATAACATTGTAAAGCGCAGAAAAGTGGCCATAATGCTTTTGTGAGAAGACGTTTTCACTGAGGCACGGAAACCGTTTTAATCATTATTAGCCCATCCACGTGAGGTTTGAAAATTAAAAGTGCGATGCATAAATAATAGCAGTATAATTTTCGTTTCTGTAAAGCGCTAAATGCGCTGATTAAAAATGTCTAAACGATGTTTTAAATTGACATCAAAATGCGCAGTAATAAGAGTTAATAAACAAGTGTGATTTTACGCGCGACTATAAATTAGACTCTAACTTTGACATAAAGCCCAACTGCAAAAGCATGAACAAACTGATGAACCATTTTAGATGACTAAAAACAGATGACAAATCAAACAAAAATGACCACCATCTCACAACACACAAGCACCAAACGAAAACAGCGCTAAAGGCTGTGATTGTGTCAATCTCAGAGATCAATGATTAAATAAGAAGAAGAATGTACTCTGCAGAAGACTATATGGAATAGAGTGGGACGTTTGCCGTGCGAAGGCAGCGCGAGGGAGCGGACCTCTCCCGCCTCGCGCTCGCTCTCCCTCGCTGGCTTTGACTGGCTGAGAGCGCAACTTCTCTAACGATGTTGACATATTCACACAACAGAGACTTCGGTAGGGTGGTGCTTCACGGCAAAACCCTTTTGAGTTTCCAAACACCTTTTTATAAGTCTGAAGCCTGTCCCCTCCACCCGACCTGTTAAAACCACGCCTACGCAACCACACAATTGGTCCGAAAGCGTCAAAGAGCCAATCAAACGTAGCGCTGCTGTTGCTCGTAACACGCAACACATCCATACAGTATGAAGCCCAATGGGCCACAGAGGCGCTAGGAAAATCACGGAGCTGGGACCTTACCACCTCTCTCTCTGGCCGTCAGCGGACCCTTCTCTGCACACGTCGTCTTCTGAAATGTGTGCACTCTGCTCAGAGCAGGACAACAGCGCGCGTGTGTGTGAGAGAGGGTGAGGGCACTTCTCCGCAGCAAGTACGGGCTGGGGATTATTCGGCGCTATTGAAATATTTCAACACGTCGTGTTCGCTGCAGGACACGGGCCAGTTAGAAGCTGGGTATTTTAGCAGGAATGCCGATTTTGTGAAGAGCGAAGGGGAGGACGAACGCAGCGCAGCTAATTGAGCGACCAGTCCAAGTTGGTTTAATTCGATTCATGTTCACGACGCAGCCAGAGACACTGAAAGGTGTCCGGGCTTGAAACAGAACTGCTTTTGCCTTGCTGAGATTAATGGAGAACATTTTTGACAATCATTGTGGACACTTCTAGATACGACAAGGTCACCGCAGATATTTACAACAAGGACTTTGAAAAAGTGGATACGAATCATTGCAACGTTCAAAAAGGAAATTTAAGACATTCTTTTATTTTAATTCATTCACTTGTTTCGTGATCGCCAGCTCCTCTGGTGTAGAAACATTCTAACAAGACTTTACACCAACGTCTCCATTTATTGCCTGCTCTTGGATGAACTTCCTGATGAGAGATCCAGTCATACAGGGATCAAATATGGCATATCACCCATTTATACCTCACCGGGGTCCAGAATTTGCCATGAGTGCAATGCTTGGTCACCAGCCTCCCTTCTTCCCGGCACTGGCGCTGCCTCACAGCGGCTCCCTGTCTCTGCCGGGCGCGCTGGGAAAGCCAATCATGGACCAGCTGATGGGCGCCGCAGAAAGCGGCCTACACTTCTCCTCTTTGGGACACCAGGCTGCTGCTGCGCACCTCCGGCCCCTCAAGACTTTGGAGCCCGAAGAGGAGGTGGAAGACGACCCCAAAGTGCATTTGGAAGCGAAGGAGCTGTGGGAGCTGTTCCACAAGAAAGGGACTGAGATGGTGATCACCAAATCCGGAAGGTGTGTGTGTGTGTGTGTGTGTGTGTGTGTGTGTGTGTGTGTTCGTGTGTGTGTGTGTGTGTGAGAGAGAGAGAGAGAGCGAGAGTGTGTGTGTGCCGAAAACCCAAATTATTTTGTCGTCATTTGGTCAAGCTATTCTAAACGTTACATTGACATTATTTAAGATGTGACGTGTGAGTTTTGTTACGCGACTTTTACCCTTAATCAGTCTACGTAATGCGCGCACAATTTACAAATAACATTCTATGTGTGTGTGTGTGTGTGTGTGTGTGTGTGTGTGTGTGTATGTGTGTGTGTATATATATATATATATATATATATATATATATATATATATATATATATATATATATATATATATATAAACACACACACATTTATGAAATTGATTAAATTAATGAATTACTAGTGTTAGAATTGACAAAATATGTAAATCAGATCTCCCACTATTAAAAATAATTTGTAATAAAAGGCTAGGAATGCATATACACAAAATATGCCATCCTTAATTTATTTGCAATCGTTGCCATAGTTTTAGTGGATTAAATAGCATAAAAACGAAGCATCAAATGTTCCCACAGCAAACTGACGTTTGTGTGTAACCTTTCTGGTTGTAGCCCAAAAGATAAATAGATTAAAATGTAAAATATCAAACAGTTACTGTAAAACAATAGTTGAATGTGTGTTGATCAGGATTTGACTCACAAAACTCACACACAAATGTATTGTCTGACAAAAAGCTCATAAAGTTTCTCTTTGTCACAGGCGAATGTTCCCTCCATTCAAAGTTCGCTGCACGGGGCTGGACAAAAAGGCCAAATACATTTTGCTTATGGATATTGTAGCAGCAGACGACTGCAGGTACAAGTTTCATAACTCTCGCTGGATGGTGGCAGGAAAGGCCGACCCTGAGATGCCAAAAAGGATGTACATTCATCCAGATAGCCCGGCAACTGGAGAGCAGTGGATGTCCAAAAGTCGTCAACTTTCACAAACTCAAGCTGACTAACAACATCTCCGACAAGCATGGATTTGTAAGTTCAACTAATGTATGTCAATTTTCTATTTATTATCTTTATCGCACTATTACACGTTTTTGCTGTCATTTAACAAATGCCATAGGTCAAATTAATTATTTTGATGTACTTTCAAAATACGTACACACACGTTATGCATGGCTGTGTATTTAATATGTATGCATTTTGCTCTTTATTCACATAACAATGTATTTTAAAACACAATTTAGAGCTGACAATATACAGACTAAAAGTCTAGTTGTTTAGTGCACTGCACGATCCAGTTGCTGCTGCCTGTTTGTGCAGTTTAAATTGGGATTCATTAATTTAAGTGGATTTTGTTTTATCCTATAGGCCTAATCTTGGATTTAAACAGCAACCAATGCCATAATAATGTGAACGCCGTCTCGAGCGCACGGACTATTACTTCATGAGTGTTTTATTTTTTGTGTTTTGCAGACTATCCTTAACTCAATGCACAAATACCAGCCGCGCTTTCACATTGTACGGGCTAATGATATCCTCAAATTGCCCTACAGTACGTTCAGAACGTACGTATTCCCAGAGACGGACTTCATTGCAGTAACTGCGTATCAAAATGACAAGGTATGGACGACCATAACTTGGATTGTTTAGCCCTTGTTCTGCGTGTCTCCTCTGCACCATTTTGTTGTGATGAAATTTGAACAACGTCATGTTTGTTAGTGGCTTTGAGTGGGTTTTACTAAAGGGATGATATTGCCAATTCAGCAGCTCATCTTTCTAAGGCAATACCAACTGGATACCTTGCTTTTACTTAATCACGTGGAAAGGATTGGGCGCAAACCCAGCCTTTGTTGCTATGCCTCTGTACAGTATGAGTGAGTTGCAGAGGAGGAAAAGAGGGGCAACACTGCACGCTTGAACGGAGAAAAAGAAAGCGTGCAGAGCTTTTTGCTGGTGCCTAACTGCTCTGTCAACCTTTTACTTGTCATGAGATGTGAAATTATGCTGGTCTACCCGTGCGCACAGTGGCATGGTGACACGAACGGCGATAAGTCTTTCCCAATATGTGGACTATTAAATCTAAAGCATGCTTTAGAAAGAAACTGAAACTTCCCACTGAAAGAAAATAACTGAAACCATCTCCGTTTGCTTTTTGGTCTTACGTGTAGTTTCCTATTTATCTACAAAGTAACAAGCTCTTTCTGTTTGTTCATTTCAGATAACTCAGCTCAAAATTGATCATAATCCATTTGCAAAAGGATTTCGAGACACTGGCAATGGCAGACGAGAAAAAAGGTATTTTATCATCATCATTATCATTATTATTTTCTCATTATTATTTTTGCGTTGGAAAGTTGTGGCTATCGGGAACGTAGGCTACAGGCTTAACTTAAGTAGCCTAATTATGACATAAGCTAATATTAAAGTAGGCCATGTAAAAGGTTCGTAAACGCCCCTGACTTCGTGTTCTCACCTGCAGCATCTGTCTTTAAGTCCTTCATCAGTCCACGTGTATGGGTTGGGGGAGCTGCTTAATAATGTGCGTCCTTCTGCACAGGAAACAGCTGGCCCTGCAGTCCATGCGCTCGTATGAGGACCAACAGAAAAAGGACAACGGAGCATCAGACGACTCCTCGGGAGAACAGCCGTCTTTTAAGTGTTTTGGCCAGGCATCGTCTCCCGCCGTGTCCACCGTGGGCCCCCCACATGTCAAAGGTAAGCGCGCAAACGCAAACGGGACAAGAACAAGTGCGACAGTTTTGGCTTGTTTATTTTGCAGACAAAAATGTCACACCGTAACATCAGTCACATTTGCCATGTTTAATTTGAGTCCATTTGTAGACTAGTGTAAACTGTTGGTCACCCACTTACATAGGCTACATCTTCTCGGGCTTATAACTATAACCTGTATCCCATTTCTTTTTAGATTTCGGTGAGAGCGATGAGGACAGTGATGACGATAGCAAAGACGAACATCTCAAAGATGGCCCCGACTCCAGTAAGATTTCCACAACCACGGAGGACGGGAGGGAACACGAGGCAAGCCCCGCCAAGTGCAACCTTTTCAGTAATGACTCCAACGCTAGAGCGCGCGATGGCGGCTCCAGAACTGAGAAAAGTCAAGCTGATTCCCGGCAGAGCCCTGTCACTGCCATCTCCAGCACTACGCGCTCCGCAGAGGACATCAAAAGCCCCAATCTAGAGCAGGCCAAAGCAGACGAGTGCCGCTCTTTGAAGGACAGTTTTATGCCTTTAACCGTTCAGACCGACAGCGCGCACTTGGGCCACGGGCACTTGCATAACTTTGGGTTTCCTCCTGGTCTAACAGGACAGCAATTCTTTAATCACCTCGGGAACGCGCACCCGTTTCTCTTGCACCCGGGTCAGTTCAACATGGGAAGCGCGTTCTCAAACATGGCTGCGGGTATGGGACCTCTCCTGGCAGCCGTGTCCTCAGGAGGAGTGAGCACTATGGACACGACCAGCATGGCCTCATCCCCGCAAAGCCTGACCTCACCAGGCTTGCCATTCCATCTGCAACAACACGTCTTGGCATCACAGGTAAAACCAGTTCCTCTAATGTCACGTAAGAGGCCTCGGAACTGTTACGTATTTTGTTGTGGCTCCAGTCCCAGCATTGTAGCAGGCTGGCATGACACTTAGTGTGATCATACCCACCTGGGGCTTATATAGCTAGATATTTTACTATAAGGAAACGTTCTGAGGCGTTACACCTTGTTTTAATTGTTGTTAAGTGAGTCGCAATGGAAAGAGTGTTGTTTTAATAAAACTGGTCTGTCAGCTCAGTCTGTTCTCAAAGAACAACGCAGACCAAACGCTTGCAGTTTAAACCTTTCTGTTGCTCTTTAAACTTCTCTTGAACCAAAAAGAGCAGAAATCCACGTATGTATGTGAGCACAGTGCGTTATGATGTGTGCCCCATAATTACGAAACATTTAGAGATACTTGTGTTGACTGTTCTGGTATTTGTTTGTCCACCTGTGTGTTTCATGGATATTTCTGTGTGCGTATTTCAGGGCCTGGCTATGTCTCCGTTTGGTGGTCTGTTTCCTTATCCGTACACATACATGGCTGCTGCGGCCGCGGCCTCCTCTGCAGCCTCTTCTTCTGTGCACAGACACCCTCTCCTGAACGCAGTGCGCCCCAGACTCAGGTATAGTCCCTACTCGCTGCCCATGACAGCACCGGACAGCACGCTGCTAACCACGGCCATACCGCCCATGACCAGCGGGGGCTCTGAGCTCAAAGCCAACAGCCCCGTGTCTGCCGTGACCCTGGACTCTACTTCAGAAGTAACCAGTCACTCATCCACTATCTCGTCCGGCTCCGTGTCGCTGTCGCCAAAAACTCTGTCTTCGGAGAAAGACGCTGCGAACGAGCTACAGAGCATCCAGCGCTTGGTCAGTGGCCTGGACTCCAGTCAGGACCGGCCCAGAAGCGGATCTCCATAGACCCATTCATGGAAGACACAATTACGTTTTGTCGTTGTTTTGGAAGATGAAGATTTTAGGACATATTTAGATTAACACCAGTTAAAAAACAAACTATTAACTGTTTTATTTTCTGAAATGCACTTTGGTTAAACACACTTTTTATGTTTATGATTTTTTGTTTTGTTAAATTAAACCACACGTTTCTTGTCATTTGAATACCATATAAGTATTGGATGTCAATGGCCTACGACTTGTTTGGGTGAACCTGCTGTTTTGTCCTTCAGATCTGAACGTAAATCGGTTGTGTTGTATATGCACTCGTTTGTACAAGCGTTGGTCCTACATTTAAACACTGCTGTATTCTCATTTGGCAAAGGACGAGCGTTTTTCGCGGGTAGGCCTAAGTGGCCAAAACGCTGCATGCCCTTAAACGTTACAATTATTACTTACTTTTTTCCTAATTGGTGACTAAACTCGTAGCCCTCGCACGCGCCCAATGCAAAGGGAAGCATATCCTTCAATACAATCAATAAGAGTAAATGAAGTATGGAATATTGGTGTACATAAGGATAAATAAAATATTTATGTAATTATTTCATATTGTTATTGCGTGTAAATACAAGTAAGTAGTATGTTTTTAGGATCAGTTAATTTATTGTTGATATAGCCCATAGGCCTACCTATCTGTCTAAAGACCATTTGTGGGGTTATATTTTTCTTATGTTGCTACTTGCATTTATTCCCTCATCTTTCTAAAATGGACTTGAATACCCCTAAATGTTCCCCACTCTCGCGTGCCATTGTGTTTTCACTTGTTCTTGTGCGTAAAGTGCTACTGTTTTCAAAAGGCGAGAACGCACTGCACCAATGGCTTCAGAAAATGAACTTTGAATATCAGGTCAAGCGCACTATTTTATGTTGTTCTTTTCTTTTACTTTTTTCCTCAAACAAGGCAAAGGTGCCGCATAATTAAAATAAAAAGAAGGGTTCTTTTGTGTTTCATTGGTTACGTTGCTTTGGATTTATGTCAGTTTACATCTCTACATCGTGATCTTGAACGTTTCAATAAAACATTCAAATGTCATGGACAGTGAATCTGTGTCTATTTCTTTGAAAGGACAAGTAAAGGCTATCATGAGAAAATACATTGCGCTGTAGGCCTGCGGTGGTGGAGATGAATCCCTAACGAGCCGCCGTTCTGCAGATCGGGCTGCAGTTTCACCGGATCAATTTATTTTTCACTCGAGTTTATGCGACTTGAAATTAGACTGAGCCAAACTCCTCACGTAGCCTGTGAAGCACAGACAGAGACGTTTAAAAAATAGAATTATTTATGGTCAGGGTAGATCGCTGATCTCTTGAGACAATGTGATATTCTGTGGAATTTGTCTTTCGCTCCGTGACCTGCTGCAAAGCAACAGAAACAAAGTTGCTTATTGTTTTATAACTCTTCGTGTCGCGAGTTTATCAAAGGCATATCTTTATTTGTGTATTGTCTGGTTAATGTGTAGCTACCTGTCGACAGAGAATAGATATAGAAATGACACAAGCTGTCTCAATATGAGTGTCTTATTGCTCACCTGGCGCCTCCACGGCCCTATCTTTTGGTTTATTGCACGAAAGGCGACGATGGGTCTGTATTAACACCAGGATGACGCCCTCAAGGGGCCACGCGAGGCTGTTTGATAAGAGCTCATGAGCTGATCTATGATAAAGCAACATATAATTGTGCGTAGAAATACGTTGGCTATAAAATCATATTTAAAGGCAAAAAATCAGGCTGCTAGAATCAGAACCGAGGTCACCTGAGGTGTGAAGCACACGTATATTCTTCAGTTACACATACACAACTCTGCGTAGGCTGCTACTCATAAAACGCTCCATTCTATGGCAATGCTGCTTGGAGAAAACGTTTACACCATTTCTTATTGGCCAGGGCTTTAGCTTTTATGTTCAGAGAAACTCTTTACCTGCGCATACCTGCTGGATTCTTTTTGTAAGTTTCGAAACTACGTTCACAGTTGGTCAACGAAACAAGTCTAAATTCTCAGTACAATGTAGCATATTCATTCATAGTTTAAGACTAACTCAAAAACACACGAGTGTCTAATTCATAAGCCAAAAATTCCACGGTCTCTTATTAGGCCCAGGTTTATGCAGGCTACATTTCTTGCGTTACAAATGCACCATCTAGTGGAAACACAGGGACACACCTTCTCCTGACGTTTCCTTGTTTCAGAACAGCATTGAAAAGTTGTTTTACTACCACCAAAAATATACGGCTAAACTGTGAGCTGGTATCCCACAACATAAAAACCATTCGCTACCTTGATCGATTCAACCGACTCAACGTAAAGACTTAAATCTATTATAAGTTAAAAGAAAGACTTTCTTGAACGCTAATTCATTCTGTACAAGTCTCACAAAATGTTGAGGGTGCAAAATTGTTGCGAGTCATATTCAGACAGAACCATTATATTATTGCTAATCCTCTGTGACATACAGAAGACATCATAAAGGTGAACCAGTGAAATAACCTATTGTTTAATCTGTTTCTCACTGTCGCCCTCCGAGGCAACTGCTGTTGGGATTTCGTACGTTAGAAAAATACATTGAAAATAAACAAAGCATGTGTTTTGACGCTGTATTTACCTCAACAATTTTCTTTTCATTAACTTGGGGCATGTGTTCTGACACGATTTGTTGTTTGATGTGCTTAATTCACCTATGCACTGCAGGGTCGCGTGCGTGAGAGGCGCGTCAGTGGAAGCGTCGTTTACCAATAGACAACATTCTAAAATAAAATAAAACATCACTGTACTTGTTGCACAGAATACTTAATGGATTCATAAGCCTCAATTAAGGTTCATATAGGAGGGTGGCAGCTCAGGACTTGACTCCTGTTTGTGGTTGACATTCCAATTCCCGGGATATTTTTTTTGTCTCCCTTTTTCCATTACCGACTCACACCTATTGACGTACACATTTGACACGAGTTTGATACATGAATACCCCAAGGTGGTTTGTTGAATAACGGCTCAAGCATAAGCGCGCATATATAATATATAATAGATAACAAATTTCGGGGATTGTGCTGTTGTTTAGTCATATAGAAAGCCTATAGGCTAAGTATGTATGTATGTGTGTATTTATCTATTTATTGACTTATATATTGAAATGGTTTCATTTTGCATTGCATTGCCTCATGAAACGCCATACGTGTGGTTTGCGTAAGCTGCTGGCGCCCTCTAGAGTTGACTCTGCATTAGTACACTTCTGTTTTTGACGTAGGAAGGCTGGGATTCGTAGCAATAGGAGTCATGGTGGCAGATTGTCTATAAAGAATCCTGTCAATTAAAAAATATCATACATTTTAATAAACAATATTTAAAAGCCGATAGAAAATGAAAATACTGTACAATACTTAAATACTTAAATACTTCAATTGTGTTTAGTTTGATGGCTACAGAACAAAAACAAATACAAGGAAAAGGATACAATTTATGTGTACAAAATTTAGAGTGCATGCAACTTGTATCTATTAAAGATGTATTATTGTTTTTGTACACTAGTTTCTTTACGCCTATGACATTTGGATGTTTGTTTCGGCAAAAGTCAAGAACAAACTGAAGATCAGAGAAAATGTGACGCAAAAGTATAAAGCAGCCCTGGAATGAATGGCTGACTAGTGTCAGCTGTTGGTTGTTTGAACAAGTATAAGCCTGGGAGCAGAGAAACGGTGAGAAACTGCAGCTCAAAGTATTACTTTTGTGGATAAAGTTACATTGTTGTTAGACATTTGCAGCTACTCAACATCGCTCCCTGTCAGTCAGTCAGATTCTCCATGTCTGCTGCTGTCACTATAGTCTGCCTCTGTTCATGATGCGCTGCCCTCCAGCGCTCTGTGTTTGAGCCTGTTGTAAGACATGACGGAACAAGACACTGTGGTCCTCATCAAGACACACAGTTAATAGCTTATAGGATCCAAGGCAGGTCATGTTTAAGCAAGGAACTATATTTATTTGTTTCTGTTTTGGAGTTCATAGGAGTCAAACCAGTGTCTCTCCTGCACTACAGGCATTTTAAGAAAAATCATCCATATTGACTGCAGTCACAATAATGTTTCTAGTCTCGAAAGGAAGGGCCTGCAAAAATCTGCCATCACTGTGCAACTGTGGTCGCCCCTGATGAACAAAGCAAGCAGCCAAATGTGTGTCTTCCTCTCAGTTTCCACATTCAACACAATCATCCACTATAAATTAAAAACATGGACATTATTAGGGGCTCAAAATTCATTCATTCATTTTCTACCGCTTGTTCCCGTTGGGGGTTGCAGGTGACTGGAGCCTATCCCAGTGCCTTTGGGCAGGGTACACCCTGGACAGTGGCCAATTTACCTAACACATGCATGTCTTTGGCCAGTGGGCAGAAGCCAGAGAACCCGGAGAGAACCCACGGTAACGAGATGCAGACTCCACCCAGAGAGATCATGTGATGTAACGTTCGCCCAGGAATCAAACCCATGATTTCCTTCTTGGGAGGCCACCGTGCACCCACTCAAAATGGGGCTCAAAATGTCAAGCAAAAATAAAAGTTATCTGTTCTGGCTGACGATATTCAAGCCAAAATATTTCAATGGCGCCTTCATAAAATAACACTTTCATACTTCAACTTTTATGTCGATGACTGGACACAATCCTTGTAATTCTTGGAAGGTGAATAAAAGGTTGGTTCCAGAGTATATGTAGCAAAAAATCACCCCACCAAAACCACCCGCCTTTCACCTGGTCCCAAACGCTCACCGCTCCACTACACAAACAAAAGTCCCCCCACCTATCCCCCTCGCCTTTCACCTGGTATCTCCCATAGCTAGGATGCACTGGGTCCAGCGTTGCTGGGACTTATAGTCATATTAAAAATCAACAACCCGGGGCCTGTGTAAAAACAGCCTCCCTAGTGCTATTTCTGTAGTAACATCACACAGATGGGAACAAAAATGCGAGTCAGACTGCCCAATCTGAGAAATTTGATTCATATTCCCTGTAAAAAGATAACGCCCAGTCTCACTGAAACTAGTCTGAAACTTGCTGTACTAAATGTCAGATCCTTATGTAACAAATCATTCTTAATTAATAATTTTATTTCTTCTTATAATCTTGATTTTATGTTTTTAACTGAAACATGGCTTGACAAAACACAGGAAATTTAGTTCTAATAGAGTTGCTCCACCCAACTTTATGTTTGAATCTGAAACACGAGAAAACAAAAAGGGAGGAGGTGTGTGTGCTTTTGTTAGAGATGAAATAGTTACCCACAGGTTGTCCTTTGGGGTGTTTCAACATTTGAGTATGTAGCCTTTAAATTGAGCTAAAACAGTCTCCATCCATTCTCTTCATTGTTTTATACAAGCCTCCTCAGCACTGCAAAAGTTTTTATTGATGATTTTAACTGAGATGCTTTCAGTCGTATGCACAGACTTTGATGGTTTGGTTATAACAGGTGATTTCAATGTTCATGTTGATAATATTTGTAAAAAACGCTAAAGAGCTTCATGCTGTCCTTGAAACTTTCGGTCTTACTCAGCGCGTGAGTGGCCCCACCCACAGCAGAGGGCACACTCTATGATCTTCTAAATTACAAAAGGGGTTAATATTTCAATACGTCAATGTGGTCGATGTTGCTTGTCTGATCATTTCTGTGTCTCTTCTTTGACCTGTCTGTTTTTCCCAAACACACCAGCTGGTCCTGCAATTGTCCGGAGGAGACACATAAATGACAGCACGGGAAACTGTTTTATGGAAATGATAAAACTTTGAAAATGTCTCATGTTCTAATGTAAATGATTTGTTGAACTCTGTTACTAATCTAGTGTTTTGAATGTTCTCGCGAACACCAATTGCCCCTATGAAGGGCTAAAAATTGTTAAAAAATAAGCAGAAGGCGCCATGGAGAAATGATCGATTCGGTCAGGGCACAGAAAAGGGAGTGCCGTCGGGCCGAACGAAAATGGCGCAAGTCGAAGCTCCAGGTTCAGAAGAGATTTTACAGAGAGAAGTTGTACATGTACAACCTCATTTTTGTAGAACTAGGGAAGGATTATTTTTCTGAAATAATTGGAAAGCTGCAGTAACAACTCGCGGTGTCCTGTTTGCCACAGTAAACAGATTAACAAACCCTCCAGCTCAGCTGCCGTTAGAACTCATTTCCAATCCAAGTGTAAATGAGTTTGCATTATTCTTAATGACAAAGTTCAGGGCATTAAAAAATGCTATCAATTCTACATATGCAAAAAATAACCCTCAAACCACCGTACAACTTAGAGCTGACTCACTTTGCACTTAACTAAAAACTTCCAGGAGATATCACCAGCCTGATTCATCTACATGCTGCCTCGATGTGTTACCCCCCAATTTTCTAAAGTCTGTGCTGAACAGTTTGTTAGCACCATCTCACACAATAGTTAACATGTCGCTTCAATCTGGACACATTTCCAATTCTTGTGAACGCGGTCATAAAGCTCTCCTAAAGAAGAGCAGTTTTCCCAGTACAGTAATTACCGGCCCATTCAATCTGCCATTTTGGGGCAGTCCTTGAAAGGGTTGTTTACCAACAGTTTTTCGCTCTTAATAACAACTCATTTGTTTTTCCAGTTTTTAGACCTCATCACAGCACTGAGACGCGTCTATGACAAATGACATCCACCTGATAGCGGGGCATTGTCCTTAATTCTGACAGTGCTGCTTTTGACACTGGATCATGATCCTCTTACAGAGACTACTGTAAACTGCTCTAAACTGGTTAAAGTCATTCTGGAAGACAGGAAATTCTATTGTTCTGACCAGATGCCGCTGACCTGTGGGGTGCCCCAAGGGTCAATGGGACCCCTTTCAACTCTACATGCTGCCGTTACGAGAGAATTTCCTATCACAATTACGAGACGACACTATTTGTTTCATGACGGCAGGTAATAATGAGATTCACTCTGTCACTTTTTCAACAGATCAGTGTGTGGATGCAAAAAACTTTCTCCAAACTCAGACAAGACTTTTCTTTGGCCCACAGAAACAAAGAGAAATTGTATACTCCAGTCTCGCTCTAAAACCTACACATGAAAACTGGGGGTATTGGACTATGAATTTTAACAGCCACGTGATTCAGCAGCTTTTTACCATCTAAAAAACATTGCCAAAATCAAAAGTTTGTCTAAACCAGACCTGAATTATCATGCGTTTGTCTCTATGAATTAACGGCCTGTCACTGCCTCTCCAACGAGCTTAAAACAGCTTTCAGAACGCCGCTGCTCGGTCCTGAGAACCAGGAAGTGTCATATTAGTCCTGTGGCTCAGTCTCTGATGGCTCTTGCAGAGAATAGACTTGAGCTCTGCTTGTATTTCTCCATGCAGCACCAAAGTACATCTCGGAAGAGTGCCATAAAACACTCTTGAATGACCGGCCTCCTGCTGGTGCCGAATGAAAACATGAACAAGTTTTATAAATTAGTCTTCCTGAAAACAGGCCGCTACTCTGGCAGTTCAAATCTAACTAAAAACTGTTTTGTTTGGCTGTGCAACAAATGCTTTTCTTTGTCTTCTCTTTTATGTCTTGATAAGATTGTGATTTCTGTGTCTTTTGTGATTTTAATGTTTTTTTCCTGTTGTGTGAGCACTTTGTGCCTTGATGGTGCTCTAACAATTTGCCTTGCTGCTTGCCTATATGGGTTTACTTTAATTACTGATGACAAAGAAGAAAGGGACTTTGCGTGCTGTTTTCCCACACTTCAATAAGCAGATTTTTAAGTTGTTGGTTCTATAAGTAGGGACTGTAAAAGCACATGTTCTGTTGAAAAATGTTGCATGTATTTACGAGAGTTTACTAAGTTTTATTGTATAGGAAAACATTGTATGACAGGTTTAATGAATTGCATGAATTATGTGCATTATTTTGTTTTGGCTCTTGCAGATGGGAAAATAAAACAAATGAAATGAATGAACAAATAAATTAGAAAATAAGTTGAACTGCTTGATTGTAGGTGGATGGTATTTGACCCAAAGCTTTGAGCAGATGTATAAGTAGACCACATGTCTTCTTCAGGCACATTGTTTTAAGGAAACCACTGCTTCCTCAGTTTCTTTAAGTAGTTTCATGCTTTTCACTCAAAGCTCTCTCTTAAAGACCAGCCCAGACCAAGCCACATGATCCCTCCATTTGAAGGAACGAGTTTAATCTGTGCCATTCATTTCAGCATAAATGAGCTGTGTGGAATAAGAGAAGACAAGCAAGACTCTTTTTACCGACCTAATAGTCCCCAGCATCAGTCGCACTTCATCAACAACCACAGGCAGGCAGGCAGATTAGAGAGAAAAACACACAGGGAGCTCTTTCACAAATATTTCATATGTATGAAGATTCTGTTCAAATGTAAATAAAATAATGGATAATTTTCACCATGTTTGATTTGACAGAGAGTGAGAAGGTATTTGCACTGTAAAGGTAAAATCAATTATAATGTCTCAACAATGCACAACAGATTGTTGCTTTTAGTCATAATGCTTTCAAGTGACAGAAGACATTTTGTTATAATAGGTTTTGTTTCATCCACGCATGTTGGACTAGTTCTGCCTGCTGAGGCCTTGTCCTTCAAAAGGGCTGAAAACCGCTTGATTACACAATGAGTACTCTTTTTCCATAAGTAATTATCTGTGTTCAAAGTTCTAAGTCAAATATGTCTACATCTTTTGCAAAGTTTTTCAAATCATTTCAGTGGTCTATTGACCTTCATCACTCCAAACCTGCAACAAAAATAGTATCAGTTACAGATACAACAAGAGAACTATGGACAGTTTTGGCTTTGGCCAAAATACAAATGACTTAACCTAACAAATGAAATATTATTCAGCTCTTATATCCTGTCAACAGATGTACCTCCATAGAGCAATATGTCAAACACCACCAAGACCACCCTGCATTGCAAGTAAGAATAGTTGTTTTTCAAGGTATTTTGGCGGCAAAAAAAACTCTGACTAAATGATGGATGGATATGTTTAATGTCAATTAACATCTCCATGGAGACCGGCAGGTGGCAGACTCCACACCAGAAAAGTTTCATAGTGCACCTTTAACAGGAGAACATGGTGTGGTATGGTTGTAACAGGCCAGTTACAACCATATGAATAATTATACAGACAATTTGAGGTTCAAGTTCATCTACTCAATGAACTGTCTGAATGGTAATTTGGCCCGATTGTTTTGATTGTATGAAAATCAGATGAGTTATAGTTTATAATTACACTTTTCCATGTATGCAGATATGGATTGTTATTCTCAGCGGGACTTGAAAGAGAAAATGTATTTTACAGTGCAAAAGCAGTGGGTCTCAACCTGGGATAATTTCAGAGGGTCCCAAATGATTGTGTTAATAAAAAATACAAAGACGACGACGACGACAACAACAAAAAGAAGAAGCAGAAGAAGCAGAAGAAGAAGAAGAAGAAGAAGAAGAAGAAGAAGAAGAAGAGAAGAAGAAAGAAGAAGAAGAAGAAGAAGAAGAAGAAGAAGAAGAAGAAGAAGAAGAAGAAGGTTACTTTATCATTTTGCAGTATAGCCTGTTTTTTGTGTTTGGGGCTCGTGAATGCCAACGGTTGTTATGTTTTGTTGTTGTTATGTTGTCAACAGGGCACTGACACTTTGGGGGCTGAAGCTCAAGACTCTACATTGCTCATTGTCAGGATGGAAATGATAGAAGATGGTGTTTTAGATTATTCCTGCAACGAGACCTCTTCTGTCTATAATGCATTTGAGCAGGTTCTGTATAAGTCCCGTTCAGAGTTGAGCTGAAAAAGGCAGGCAATTACATCTAAAAAAATTCTGAAACACTGGCACATTTTGATATCAGACCCAGACATTTTGACCATCTTAAAAATTACATTGTGGGTTATTTTCAGCCCATTTTCTATGCAGGCTCTGTTGGTATACTCTTATTTAAATGTAGTTTCTCGATAAAATTGTAATTAGTAAAGCTGCAGGTTGCCCAAACAGCCATTAGGACTCGAATCTAGTGTGTTCTGAACAGTACTTTAAAATTGTTATAAAACATATGTAACAAAATAACTCTTCTCTCAAATAGAAATGGAATACATAGTCGCTAATATTTTCACTGCGATTCCCTGACATGGGCAAGCCCTCTGTTCAAAAATAAGCTTTCTGTTCGATACAAGTTTGATGCTATCCTCTTCCCTCTGTTATTTTCAGAGGGCAAGGAAATACCCCATTTATTTGAGCATTTCTGCGTTTGACAGACTCATAATTTGTGCTTTTGAAGCTGTCAGAGTTTAAGGAGTTTGACCTCGTGGACGTGCGAGCTGATGGCCCACAGATCTGCAGAGACCTCCACATCTGAATTTGTGGACCACACCACATGTTTCCCAGGTTTATTACCTCTAGTCTACAGCAGATTCATTACATGTCCATACCTTGATTTAATTTTTTGGGGGGGTTTGCGGATTCTTACTATTTCTGCCCATTAACCGATCTAAAATATTACCAAACACCTTTTAGTGCATAACATTCAATTTTAGGAGAAAACAAGTGTCAAATTTAAAGGTGCGCTACAATGAAAGATAGATGGGGAGCTGTAACTTTCTTCTTCTTTTAACAGTTTCTGGAGACAAATGGGGTGAGATCCTGGTCATCGTGTCCCTTTACTCTTCTGTTTTGTACAGACTATGGGGAGCAATATGACTAGTTTTACTCTAAAAAGTCCGTGGTAATGGTGAGGACAAAGGAGTATCTTAAGGCTGTGTTTCCTGCTTTTTATCTGGACTTGAGCTGAGCTATCGAAGGGACCACGCCACAACAATTGGAATATGAGAGAATTTTTATTGATAATATGATGGATCGATTAGAGTTGGCTGGGTAGAGAGACTGTGGATGGGGGCTCCGTCTCGGGTAATTAGCCCAGCCGATTCAGAACCCCCCCTGGTGATAGAGATAGAGACATGGGTTGGGAGAGCAGAGACAACAAGAGATGTAGGGATAAGCCTGTATAAATAGGGTTTCTGGGTAATTAGAGGTGTGGTTAAAGAGTGGAGGCGTGGTTGCTCGAAGGAGTAGGAGGTTGAGGCGTGGTCCCGTTCCTGAACCTCAGTCAATGATTAACATCATCAACTACATTTCACTAGCAGGGACCACGCCACAACAAATGGAATATGAGAGAATGTTTATTGATAATAGTGATGATGGATGGATGATGGATCAATGATGGATCGATTAGAGTTGGCTGGGTAGACAGACAGTGGATGAAATTATTTTCTTTGCACACTTCTCTTTTATGTCTTAAACTATTTGACGGGCAGCCTGAAAATGGCACCTTTAAATGTCCTTAAATTAAGGTTTTGTGATTTCTGTCTTGTCTTTGTGATTTTAATGCACTTTTTTCCTGTTATGTGAAGCACTTTGAATTGCCTTGTGTACAAATTGTGCCCTACAAATAAACTTGCCTTGCCTTGCCTTGGATGGGGGCTCCGTCTGGGGCAATCAGCCGATTCAGAACCCCCAAAGGATTTAAAATTAGCAAAGATGGTCTGGATCTCAACATAAGCCTGGCTGAAAATGAAGATGTCAACTGAGTAGCACAAGAGAAGAGGAGCTGGATAGTCGAGGACTCTCTGAAGAGTAGCTGGATGGAATCTAAAAGCAGTCTGTCCATTACTGGAGAAGAGGATTAATACCGGTGCAGTTGAATAGAGTTTTGAACGAGTTTCAGGCGATTAATTGGAAGATGCGGAGAGCAGGAGAGTGCGATAGAGTTGGCGGTGCGGAAATACAGTCTCAAGTCGAGTAGATGGCATAAAGACAATGCGTTTGAGGGTAACCAATGGAAGTGCATGGGTATGAATAAGGTGATGGGGTTGAGGTTGGACGAGCAATCGTCAAACAGTGTGGATTACATGGTCGTCGCCTTGCTCCGGAGTAGAGAGAAAGGTTGAGGAGAACGGGATACTTATAAAGGAGTTGATGAACTGCAGATAGTGATGAAATCACTATGAGCAATGGATGAGGGAACTTAATGGAGAGCTGAATGAGACTGAGAATGAGTGGAACGAAAGATAGATGAGAGGGTAGTCTGATTTAGATGGGTCCTGAAGATCGAAGAAGAGGAATTAGGACGATCGTCGAAGTTCGGTGCTGAGCATCAGATTTTGGGACAGCGAATTGAGAGTAGAAGTTGGCTGATTATAGTGACTCGAGTACAAGCAATGCGGGTGATGGATTGATGGAGGACTACGAGTCTTGAGAGGTACGGCATAAAGAATATCCCTTACTGATCTACTAAAAGAGGTGTTGTCGAATGAGAGCCTTCTGACTAATCGAACCCCCAAAAGAATGTCGGGAACGATAGTGGGGTATAATTCGAACGGACGTGGAGGACCTGTTAAGAGTAGACAGAACTAGTTTCTTCCCTTGAAACCTTGGAACGAGAGAAAGAATCGTTCTACTGAGGAGTTTGATGGTCTCATGAAAATTAAAATGCGTGAGTCTGCTACTTGTGCCTGTTGACTTGAGGTGCATTAAAGTTATTCATCATAGAGACGAGAAGTAAATTCTTGGTCTGAAATGAAGTAGGGCTTGCCCTGTAGGATGATCTACATGAATGCCTGCTATGTAGAGAAGACTAAGTGCTTGAGGGCTTTAAGTCTAGAGCGTAGCGATGAGCAGCTAGGGAATTAATGGCTAAGGGGAATTTAATGTAGAATGATGCCTGGCGCTATATGTGGGAAAACCTGAAAATCTGACACCATCCTTTTCAAGGCGAGAGACGATATGTGTGTCTGCGAGAACGCGAGTAAAGTATACGGCATAGACGTGGCCTGGTAAGCGGGTCTTGGAAGACATATCGGCACAGAGTTGCCGTAATATCGAGACCACATTTTCGCGGAGAGCGTGCGGAGATATAGGCCCGATGGGGGCTTCGGATCGGAAGCGAGCGTGGCTGATGGCCAGTGTGATCGGAACGAGCGTGGCTGGATGGCCGTCGGATCGGCATGCGAGCGTGGCTAGCTGCCAACAGTGGATAGAGCGAGCAGGCTGATGGCCGGGATCGGAGCGAGCGTGGCTGCTGCCGTGAGATCTGAGCGAAGCCTGGCTGTCGTCCGGGCATCGGAGCGAGCGTGGCTGATGGACCGTGGATCGGAGCGAGGGTGGCTGATGGCGTGGATCGAGCCTCGAGCGTGGGACTGATGCCGTGGGATCGGACGAGCGTCGCCCGCCTGCCGTGGATAGGAGCGAGGCATGGCTGATGGCCCGTGGATCGGAGCAAACCGTCGGGCTGCTGCCGTGGACGGATCGGAGCGAGCGTGGCTGTCGGCCGTGGATCGGAGCGTGCGTGGCTGCTGCCGTGGCTCGGAGCGAGCATGGCTCGGAGCGAGCGTGGCTGCTGTTGGCGTGGTTGCCGGCGTCGATTGGCGTAAGCATGGCTGCTGCCGTGTATCGGCGTATACGTGGCTGCTGTTGGCGTGGTTGCCGCTGTGGATTGGCGTAAGCATGGCTGCCGACAAGGCTCGTGCTCGGAGCAAGCGTGGCTGCTGCCGTGGATCGGAGCAAGTGAGGCTGCTAGCGTGGATCAGAGCGAGCTAGGCTTAGCATGAGTCGGTGTAATGGTAATGAAGAATGGGGATGAGGGGTGAACGAGAGAAAATGAGCAGCGCTGGCATGGAAATTGTCTCATTGTCGAGAGAGCAGAAACAACAAGAGCTGCAGGGATAAGCCTGTATAAATAGGGCTTCTGGGTTATTAGAGGTGTGGTTAAAGAGTGGAGGCGTGGTTGCTGGAGGAGTAGGGGGTTGAGGCGTGGTCCCGCTCCCGAACCTCAGTCAAAGATTAACATCATCAACTACATTAAGGTCAAATATCTTGATCACATCAGCGCGAGTGATCGCGATGAGGGGATTCGAAGCCAGTACTGCAAATTGTTTGCACAACATAGTGGCATGAACATTTCACATGCGCACAAATAAAGCTTATTCAGATAATATTGTGAATGTTGTTTTGAAGATATGCAAAATTTTAATATCGAGTGTATATTTTATAGTAAAAAGAAGCCATACCAAAAAACTTTCAAATAAGGTATAAGGAGATATTTCAGCCCTTTTGTGACTGATTTTGCTTAATTTGTTTAATAATTAAACCTCAACTAATAGATTTAAAGACGTGTTTTATCACATTTCTGTTGGACTGACATAATATTGTCTAACTACCTTTATCGGGATATTCATTTTTGTCAATATCGCCTAGCCCTATGCACCCCACTGCCCACTGCCCACTTGCAGTGCAGATGAAGTAAAATCATGTTCCAGTTGAAGCTGTGATTAGAGGTTTTGTGTATAGGTTTGTGATGCACCTTGAGGAGTCACACAGTTATTACAGATGTTTTGGTTGAGCCTGGACAGAGCAGTTTTAATAAACTATCAAAAACTATCTAAACAAAGTTACCAAATTCAACATTGTACACTTTAGACATATTCGGAACTTGTTAAATGCATCCAAGGCTTTACTTTATGCCGTGATTTTTTTCTTGTATACATTGTTGCATAACCTGCTGACCGCAGGCAAGGAAGACATAAAGTCTGTATTCTGCTTTATAAAATTCTTCACAATGCAGCACTGCCTGCCTTAAGAGGCTTTTTTCAGCTACGATCAGAGCAGACGACTGGAACATCACATTCATCTGTGAATTCTGATTTGACCATTCCCTTTAAATGCACTGTGATGTGTAAATCTGCTTTCTCCTACAGCCGCAAAAAACTAAAACACACTACCAGTTGAGCTAAAAATGTGTTCAAACTTCCTCCCTTTCTCCCAAGGGCTGAAACGATGCCTTTTAAACAGAGGCTTGACAACATTATGCTCTTCTAATGTGATGTAAACTCTGAGTGACGATTGAGTTGTAGATGAAATTGTGTTATTGATAAGATTGTTAATTAATTTTATAACACTCTGTCAATATTTAAGAATGTGATGATTATAATGAAATTAATCTTAGATAAAATGTGTGCATTATAGTACTCCATATTAAAGAGGAATTTGGTAGTTTTAGTATTTGTATGTGTATTTTTAAGAGGATTGGTTAATTATAAATGTGGAATTGTGTGACTGTATTTTTAGGAGGTATTGTATAATGACTAATCCCTGTACTTTCAAGAATATGGTATTTCATTTGCAACTGGAGATTGCAAATGAACTCTTTAGTTTGTCCTTCCCTTCAGAGAGGTATTTAAGAGCTACCAGAGCTACATCAGAACTGAAGAAGCTCCTTCGGTGAGTGGCCTAACATTTTCACGTTGACATACTCCAACCTTCTTTTGCTATGGACCCTACTTGGGCAATTGGAGATCACACGGGAAAAAGTGCACTATGTAACTTTTCTGGGGAAACAATAACATTGCCATGGAGACAAACGGATGGCAGACCCTCCAATAAAGTTACATAGTGTACCTTTCAGACAACAATTTTATTTATCAAAAAAGGAAAGTGTTATTGAATCTCTAAAAGTGTCTAAAAGTTAAGACATTCTTAAATCATTAATTAATTGTGATTCACTTTTTGTAAAAGGGTCACAAAGCCATTATAAGGCCTTGAACTAAAACCATACAACTACATGGAATATGAATCTTTGCAATTGTCACCAAACTCACAGGAAGTCTTCAGGGCACATCAGTAACTATTCCAAAGAATCCTGACCACGCAGCACCCCCCAAGATTTGACTATTATTTTATTTATTTTTTTTATGAAATGTTTGGGTTAAAATTTAAAGTTTGTACTGCATCTGTGTCCACACTCTCATCAAAAGTGGTTTTCTAATTGAAACTGAAACTTATTTAATTTGTTATTTTTTAAATGCATATTTGACATTGACTTGTGTTCTATGTTGTTTTTCAGGGATATTTAATCAGTTTATGATGGGCTCCTGGATCATGTCTTTTCAGTTTGTGGAAAATTGGTTGCAAAGTCTGTGGTTCCCAGGCAGATGGGTGCAGCCTCTGCAGTGATTTGGTCGCTGTATCGGACTTTTGTGGAGAAGAAGGAGCTGAGTTGAAAGGCATAGCTCTAGATTTACCAGTAAGTCTACGATCCCACTCTCACCTATGGTCACGAGTAGAAAACAATTCAGTTGTAGTCATCTGGACTCTGTTTTTAGAAAATCAAAAAGTTTCGACTCTCATCCAAGAGTCATTCTCAATCTGCGAATCGAGTCTGGGAACTCAGGTTTTATATCCTACTCTGTGTAAGCCCTGCCCACAGGGCGGGACGTCCTGATAAAGGGAGTTTTTGGTTTCACTTGAGACTACTCTTCTTTGTTTTCTAACAGTCCTGAAATGGGCTATCAACATCTCAGCTGCCTGGGTGACTGGTGCTCTTTTGCATGTCTTTCCATGTCGCATCTGTCATCAAATCACATTCCTATGTTGTGAATTCCGTTCACTGACAATGGCAATAAATATATCCTGATTCCTGATTCCTGATTGTGACCTGACTTTCGCTCCCTCCTCATTGAGTACCTGATTAGCATCAGAATGCCCCGGGCGTCACCAGGGTTTCAGAACACTATTATTTACAACCGGAAGGTTGAATCTCTTTTTTAACAAAGATTGTCTCCTTAACTCCCCTTTCTTTTTTTGAAATTAAATATTCAAATGTTTTTATTTTTTAAATTGAGGAACATGTAAAAACAAACAGAGAAAGAAAAACACAACCAGAGAGTAGATACAAAATAAAAGCAGCAGACATCCAACAAATAAATGAATAAATAATTGAAAAAATAAAATCATGGCCTAGAGAGCCCCGAAAGAACAAAGACGTACCATGTGTCCAATTTCAAATCGAGTCCAAAAGTACTTATTTCCATTTTACGAATGCCCATTATAATGTCAGTCCAGTCCTTGATCGTCTGTGCATTATGTGTCATCAGTTTTGGGAGGGCTTTTTTTGCTGCTGCCAGGAGGACGCTCCAGAGATAACTGCTGGTTGTGTCCATGGCTAGAGTCCTGAGGCCCAAATACACAGTTCTGAAATCCATTGGGATGGAGATGTCATAAATTGTCTGTAAGGCTTTGTTGATCTCAGTCCCATATTTGTGAACAACAGGACAATCCCAAAACACATGATACTGATTTGCCTCCTGGCTGATTCTCCTTTACAATCTGGGAAAAGACCTTTATACTTTTTGTTGTCCAGACTTTAAATCTTGAGTCTGTGCTGTTAGGTGTGATCGTAAACCAACCAGTTTAAGTTTGAATGTCTTTGTTTAGTTTGCATGTTTTGATCCGCTCACTCCATGTTGCAAGAACAGACTTCACCCAAGGGTTCTCCATCCCCCTAAATGACTAAATCGTTTGTCATCTGCCAGTAAGGCCTGCACAGGAATCCCCGGCACTCAATATTCTTCCATTGAGCTTCATATTCTGGGTCACACCAGCACAGCAGGGCTCTGATCTGAGGTGAAACAAAGTAATTTTTCAAACAAAGCAAACCCCAGCCTCCTTTTTCTTTTGATAACTGTAACATTTTGAATCGGATACGGCTTCTTTTTTTTTTATCTTGATATTGCTTTATTCCACTCATCAACAGCCAGTTGGGGATGGAAACCGGGAGTCTAGAACAGATAGAGAAATCTCGGCAAAACATAATTTTTTGTAGTTTCAACCCTTTGACTTAGATTTAAGTAAGGTTCCATTTTTCAAGGTCCTTTTTAATAGTAATAAAAAGAGGGGTATAATTTTTCTCCAATATCACACCTAAATATCTAAGAGATTCTGTTCTGCCATGTAAATGGGTAAGTCTTTCTAAAGGTCAGAGGAGGATGTCAGAATGAAATAATTTCAGTTTTTTGTACATTTAATTTGTATCCAGACATTGGACCAATTTCTTGGAAAAAATGCATCACATTAGGTATGGAAATTTCTGGTTTGGTCAAATACAATCGAACATCATCATGGCAGGCAATTGTTACACCATGAATTGTTTTTGATTGTCTAATAAATTGGGCCAATGGCTCTAAATACAAAGCAAACAGGAGGGCAGACCATGCAAAGCGCTGCCTGACCCCCCCTTTCCATTTTAATTCTTGATGTTGGACCATCGTAAAGAGCCCCAATATTTTGTATAATTAAATGGTCGATTTGAAATATGTTTAGCACTTTAAATAAATATGGCCAACTAACAGAATCAAAAGCTTTCTCAGTGTCCAAACTAATTATTACGGCTTTATTTTGTTGTTTTTGTATATAATTCATTATGTGTAAGGATCGTCTTATGTTATCTTGTGTTTGTCATTTGGCAATGAATCCTGTCTGATCATTGTGGATTAGGTTTTGGAGTACCGGTATTTGTTCCATTCTTTCGGACATAATTGAGGTGTATATTAATTGAGAATGACTCTTGGATGAAAGCCAAAACTTTTTGTTTTTCTAAAACAGAGTCCAGATGACTACAACTGAATCTTTTTCTACAATGGAACACACCTGGACGAATGAGGGATTATACTGACATCTTCCCTCCATATGTCAATCAATCCTATATTCTTCAGTAAGATAAGGAACTTCCTATTCATTGTTCCTCCAGTGCCTCTTGAGTTCGACATGTCTAATGTAGGCTGAATTCGAAGATTCCAATCGCTGCCACAAATTAGGATTCCCTCATAGTGGTTCACAATCAAGTCCATGACATCGGCATAGACAGTGATATCCCTCCCTGGTGGAGCGTACACATTTAAAAGAGTGAAAACCTTTCCATTAATATTCCCTTTAACCAGTACATATCTGCCTTCTTCATCCTTACATTCAAAACTCTGTTCAAAAACTATCGGTTTGAAATCAATATTGCAACTCCCCTTCTATGTTTGCCTTTGTATGATGAATAATAGGATTTTTTATAACAGAATTTTGTTGGGTTTTGATGTTCAATGTCATTCAATGTAATTGTGTCTTGTAAATATACAATGTCTATTCTTTCTTTTTTCATTTTTGTTAACATTTTTGTTCATTTGATTGGGTTCAGTATGCCAGTCACATTGAAGGATGCTACTTGTAACACTTCTGATGCTATTGGGTTGATTGTATTGATCTTACTGTCTATAACTTTTGAATATTTTTCATCTCTCTGGTCGAAAACAACAAACATATACAAGAAAAACTCCCCAGACACTCCTGACACCAATCCTCAAAAAGAACAGGATATCTGACCTCATCAACTCACCACAACTCCGCTGCATTCTGCAAGTATTTTCCAACTGAGAAAGCTTCTAGCTCTTGTTTATTGATTGTCACAAATGTGTCATCCACGTAGCGGTACCAAATACTTGGAGCAATGCCTGAAAACGAGGTGTACAAGTTGGCGACTATGGGAGAGACGGGCGAGCCCATGCCATAGCCGTGAATCTGGCTGTAAAAATGACCTCGGAATTGAAAGTAAGTGGTTTTAAGACAGATGTCTAGTAGTTTGCAGATGTGTTCAGGTGTCAGTTTGGTCCTTTCCTGTAAGGTGGTGTCTTCCTGCAGTCTCGTCCTAACCACCGCTACTGCCTCAGAGGTCGGGATGCAGGTGAAAAGGGACACAACATCACATGAACCCATTATTGAAGATATTTAAGGGTTGCACATCTTCATTAAAAAAAAATTTTATATATATATATATATATATATATATATATTATTAGGACAAAGATACTCACATAACTTTTTATTTAGCTACAACAAACAAATAGACGCTGACGTGTTTCGGCATGAAGCCTTCCTCAGAGCGCTTACAGTCTATTGTGGTGGGCTGGCTTTTGTAGGATTCTACCAGGTGGATTTGAGGCCCAATTAATCGGGTTATCATTGTTGTTTTGTGTCTTGTTGTCACAACCAACACATCTCCTTTCAATCCCATAAAATCTCAGAGAGGATGGTGATCCATGAATTGCCTCTTTGTAGTGTTTGGCCATTGCATAATCCATATTTCCTGTCCTGATGGCTGTTTTGTGTTCCGAAATCCTTTGTTTTAGATGTCTTTTAGTTTGTCAGACATAAACTAAGCCACAGGGGCACAGGAACATGTATATGACATGTGTTGATTTACAATTAATAAATTGGCTGATTGAAAACTTTCACACAGTTGCCACATCGGTACAGGCCTGTTGTTGTCAACCACGTTGATGTTGTTTCAGTTTTATTGATGTTCCTATACATCACCTTGTCCTTTATTGTGGGTGCTTTTCTAAAGGTAAACAAAGGTGGGATTTTGCAAATGTCCTCCAGCGATGGCTCTGTCTGAAGTGCATGCCAATGTTTCTTCAGTACTTCTTTAATTTTTGAAGCACAGTGATTATATTCTGTGGAGAAACATGCGTTTCTGATTTCTTGTTTTTGACTTGGTCTTGAGGAGATCGGCACGAGTAGTGTTATTAGCCCGTTCAATGGCATTCTTTATAACCTCTGTCTTCAAAGCGATCAGCCATTGTTATACTTTGCTTCTCAAACTAATCAGGATCAGAGCAGTTACGCTTGAGTCTAAGAAACTGCCCTGTTGGAATGTTGTCCTTAAGATAATTAGGATGGTTACTGGTTGCATGTAATAAGGAATTGCGTTCAATTTCTTTTCTGTAAATTGAGGTTTTGACATTTCCATTTTCATCCTTGTGTATATTCAAATCCAGGTAACTGATTTGATATGTACTGTAATCACATGTGAATTTCAGGAAATCAGAGCTATTGTTTACATATGTAACAAAGTCTCTCAATTCAACTTCTGTTCCTGTGCAACCCTTACATATCTTCAATAATTGTCTATCTTTTTTGGGTTTTGCGCTCAAGCCTTGTGGACGCGCAATCTTCACCTTTTTACAAATCATCTGAAATCATTAGGTTATCTGGGTCCATTTGGAGATGTGTCACCGCTCTTTGCATTGAATAGAATACACAACATTGCTCTGTTTTTGTGTCGGCATCTTGTCCTCAGGGTGAACCCGTTTTTGTCTTAAAGTGTTGCCTGGTTTAAAATTTTGTGTTGTCTAAAAATTCGTTGCAGTTTTTCCGACAATACCGAGACATAAGATTGAGAAGGATTCTTGGATGAGAGTCGAAAAGTTTTGTTTTTCTAAAACAGAGTCCAGATGACTACAACAGAATCGTTTTCTACTATGGAACACTCCTGGACGAATGAGGGATTACACAGACTATGGTCATGAGCTTTAGGTAATGCAACAAAATGCAACACTGGATGGAAATAAATCTTTTAATGCAGAAGCTTATTGAAACTATGCCACAGCGAATGTGTGCTGTTCAAAGTGAAAGCTAAAGCTAAAGGCAGTCTTACCAAATATATGCCCCCTTTTTCTGTGGGGACTTTATTTTTGGACATACAGTGTATCTCTGTGTCCTGGGAACCCCCTGGAGTCCCCCCATAAGAAATGGAGGAAGTGTGTGTTGAGAGGGAAGTCTGGGAGACCTTGCTTAGACTGCTGCCCCCTGTGACCCATGCAGGCTTAGAATATTTCTGTACATTTATCTGACTCTGGTCCACACTCCTTAGTACCTTGAACACTGGTTACCACTCGCCTAATAAGAAGAAGAGCTTACGCCCCCTACTGTCTGACGCCTTCTCCAGGACTGCACCCCATATGTGTGATAAGGTGAAAGCGCTCTCATCATGATTTATGCTCCTTGGATGTAGTTTGAGGATCTTGATAGCCTCTTAGATCCAGTTGTGGCATTTGTTGTTTTCTGCAAGGATGGCCCTGGAATTATTCCAGTCCATGATGTGTTTTTTTCTTATGCTGTGATCAGGTTTTCTTGTGCTATGACAGAACTTTGAATCAAACAGTAGTAAGTGTCCCGTGTCTGACAAAACCATGTTGGCAGCCGACAAGACATGTCACTACACCATCCTGTGACGCTTCTGAGGAAGGCTACTGGAAGTTGCTGAAACATGTAAAGCAGGTAAACAAAACACTCCTGTCTAAAAGTTTGACACGGATTAGCTCCACCTCCTCTTTCCTTTTTCTCTGTCCAGTCCAACAGATGCACCATAGGCACCTCTAGGGGACTGCACTATCTCCCTGAGGAAACCAGCATTCAGCCTCACATCACTGCAACTCAGTGTGTTGTAAATATGGGTGTGGTGTGTGTGTGTGTGTGTGTGTGTGTGTGTGTGCGTGTGTGCGTGTGTGTGTGTGTGTGTGTGTGTGTGTGTGTGTTTGTGTGTGTGTGTGTGTGTGCGGTAGGTTGTGTGTGTGCGTATGTGTGTGTCGTGTGTGTGTGTGTGTGGTGTGCTGCATGCGGCGTGCGTGCATGCGGTCTCTTGTGTGTGTGTGTGTGTGTGTGGTGTGTGTGTGGTGCGCGCGCATGCTGGTGTGTGTGTGTGTGTTTTAATGCAATATGTATTATCCCATACTGATACTGTGATATGCATGTGACTTTTTACATGGACTTTTGCCTTCAGAGTTGTTTATCTTGCAGAGGTACATTTACATTGTTATTAATTTACACTGTAAATAAATACAATTTAATCAAAATAGGATTGTGCACGTGTGCATAACGTCCATGTTTTGAAGCTCTAATCTATGGGCTTTTATTAAAAATCAAAGGGTTATACTTAGTGTGACTGCTTAACCCCTTCAGATTCAGATTTTAAATCCCCCTAGATTTTATTTGTTAAATATAATGAATGAAGTTAAAGCTGGTTCTGGAGGTGAGGACTGATTTGACACTTCTCTTTTATGTCTTGAAACTATTATTTTGTGATTTCTGCCATGTCTTTGTGATTTTAATGCATTTTTTCCTGTTGTGTGAAGCACTTTGAATTGCCTTGTGTATGAATTGTGCTCTACAAATAAACTTGCCTTGCCACTAGTTTTAGCATTTATTGGATTTGGACAATTCTCTTTTATAGGCTGAAGGTAAAATTAACTAGTATTAGGGACTTGTAATAAAGCAAAAATGTCCAGGCGGACTCCATATAAAAGTCCTATTCATTTTTCATTTTATTTAAGCGTAATTTTTTATTTGTGGGTTTGGATTACAAACTGACCCTGATGCTTCCCAGAATGATTGATTTGACGGGAAATAAGAGGGTTGCAGCTTTATGTTTATATACAGCATATAAAGCAGCTAGAGAGTTTTCTTTTATAAAATGGTGGACAAAATGGAATAAATAAAGAAAAAGTCCAACGTGAGGGGTTCACCAAGGAGGCTGACAGCATTTGTGACATATTTGAAAGTGCCACTAGAGGGAGGCAGAGTATAAAATATAAAGCGCACGGGCTTCAATTGATTATGTTTTTACGCTGCAAATCCAGATGTGCTAAAAAGGCCTGAATGTTTTATGTGATGAATTGTGTTACATATCAAATATAATTATCCTATTTTCTTTATTCTAAAAGACTTTATTTTTTTACTTAGCTTTTCTAAATGATTGTCAAACAATTCATAAATAGCTGTAGGGTTTAATGGAGGAAAAGGAGCACTGGGTGGGCGGGGGAGAAGAGGAGGCTGATCGTGAGGTTGGAATGCGGGTCCCCGTGTGTGATGTGATTGTTAGCAGAAATGTGTCAGCTAAAGGCCCTGCACCGATGCACCACCAGCAGACCCAAGCCTACAGGCTCTTCAGGCTGATGTGTCCTCCTCTGCGTCAGTGTGTACCACTGCTTCGCCATGGCAGCCAAGATAACGTATCATGGCTTTAGAAGTGGGACAAGGGAAAACTCACGAGGTTCAGGGTGAGAGGGGAACAGGGACATCAGGACCTTGTGTGGCCAAACAGTGCCACCGCAGACGAGAATGGACCAATCCTCTCCATATTTATACAGACAAGCTGAGAGACCCAATAAACGTCCACATGATAACGGTGTCAGCAAGGTTTTATTGTAGGTTTCTTCTATAGGTTTCCCTTTCATGCAGCTCATTGCATTAAGGTAGAATGTAAAGAAAAAAGACACCGCTCAGAATGAGCAAATCTCATTTCAAATTTGGAAAATAAAAATGTGTTTAACATATTGTGGTTATTGGGATACTTCTGTTGTTGTTTTAGTTTGGGAACAAATATGAAAAGTCCAAGTCCATAATGATCATAATGATCTTGTAGCACCTGGAAAAGCTCTGGCCTAAAATGCAGTGTGCATGGCTCATGTTTTCTTTCTGTCCCTCCTCAGCTCCTCAGAGGCGAGCTGTAGATGGCCTTTCAGCCACAACTTTCACAGCTGCTCTTTAGCACTGCTGGACCCGGGCACGTTGTTACCTGATCCCAGCGTTTGGCTGCTTCAGTGTTAGACACACCGGCATTTTCACCTGCTTCACGGCTGGAATCCAGACTGACGCTAGAATATAGGCCTAATCTCAAAACTAAACTATTTAAACACGTCCAAAGCGGGGATTTCTCCACATTACGGCTTGAATAGGACAGCAGGAGGTATGTGTGGACTGTATGTGCCACTTTTCACACTAAAGGACACCCAATGACATGTCTCTCCAAATAGAAAGGTAATTTTACTTTTATAAGTTATAAATGAATTATTTATTTGTTAGCCTAACTGTTTGGATAGGAAAGGCTCTACCCTGCTTGACTTTAAGTGTTCGTCAGTAGTTAATTTGCTGCTTTAACTTTAGCCTGATAATAATAATAATAATAATAATAATAATAATAATAATGAAATATAATAATAATAATAATAATAATATCAAAGTTGCGGGAGCTAAATTATTTTAATTTTGTCCAAATTTCAATAACGAAATCATTTTATTGGTTATCCGTCATGATGGCTATTTTCCCACTTTTTATGGTCTATTTTGAGTTGAAAGGCTGCTGATTGACCAAAATCAAACTTGTAATTTTAATTGATGGCACTCATGCTCCACCAGTTTTGAGTTTATAGAAGAGTTTTTTATTAGAGTTTATTTTTTTCTGCTTTCTATGCTTGCCTCGAAGACAGCGTTTAACTCCCGCATATATATATTATATATATATATATATATACTATTATATATATATATATATATACTATTAATATATATATATTATATATATATATATATATATTATATATATATATAATATCTATATATATATATAATTCGTAAATACAATTATATAAAAATACATACACACGTCAAACGGATGAATGCATTCATTTCTATTGTTTTAATCATCTTTAAGCCAAAGTTGAGCAACGCACTCAACAAAGTCAAGGCCAGGCAATAACGCATAAACACACTCAGATTTTATGGAATCTATGGTGTTAAATGTATTAAGACAGTTTAACCAAACATGCTTGAAAGAGCCTATTACAAGAGAAAGAACATTATTGATGATGTTCAATGTTGAAGGGATATAATCTGAGGCGTTAAATGTTTTCCTCACAGTTGGCCCGATAGTGTTAGATATGGAACGAAAAGTAAATTAATTGCTCACTCCTTC
The DNA here is from genome assembly GCA_015082035.1 of Chaenogobius annularis. NCBI lineage: Eukaryota > Metazoa > Chordata > Actinopteri > Gobiiformes > Gobiidae > Chaenogobius > Chaenogobius annularis. The sequence goes on from BJKM01000035.1 coordinate 274,907, forward strand.
TGGTGGTTCCACAACAATTTTCACTTATTTTTTATGAATAAGAGCTGAGCATATCAAAAGCACCGTGACAACAAACGGAGACGTGATGCGTAATGGTGCGTAAACAATAGCTCGTCTCACTCCGCACCGGACTACACTGTGGATAACAGTCGTTTAGGAAAGGACCGAGGCGGGGTAGGGACCAGGAAGGAATTACTATCTGAATACAGGCACCAGCGCTGCCCCACGCCCCCTCCCCACACGTCTGCGCTTCCGCAGTTCAGCTCACTGATGCGCAGTAAAGTCCTGGAGAGAGAACTGGACGCAGGGAAACTGACACGCACTGTGTGGAGCTGAGAGGAGGGAACTAAGAGGTGACCGAGACTCCTCAGGGACTGGACTACAGCCCACTGCCTGGAGAAGGCTCCCTAGCCGCTTCACGGTGCAAAATGCACAATATGGCAGAAGGCTTTGTGCAATAGCCGTCAGGGGGAGAAACTGGGTTTCAGAAACGGGACCGGACAGCGTCAGAATACGGATTTGGAGAAAAGGAATTGTTTCTGAAAAGAAACCCTTTGGATATAGTTCTCGGCCCTAAAGTTTTTGTTTCGAGACCAATTTTCTTCGTGACCCACAGAGGTAAAGCAGCATCCGAAACTGGGTTTCATTCGGTAAGATGTTTACCAGTCCATACCGTCAATGTTGTGGGTCAACGCGTGGTTTGCTTCCGAGAGCGCAGGCTAAAGTTCTTCTGCAGCTGGAGACACACCGATGGCTCAACTTGAGAAACTTAATTGGCTTTGTATTTTCAGCTGGAACAGGCCTAGATGTGTCACTGACATAATGTGTGTAGATTGAAAAAAATATATGAATACGATAGTCCAATTAAATTAACCAAAATGCCGCTTGTTTACCCATAATGAACTATATTTCAATTGTGCGTACAATAGCAAAGACAATGGATAGGAAAACATCCTTACAGACTAGTAGCTGTGCATGAATTCTGATGGTAATATTTTTGTTAAACTGTGTTCGTTCAATCTTCCAGTTTGGACACGGCTCGGTTCCCCGTCATGGCGGACCAGGAGGAAGCTTTTGGTCCGATACATTCACCGAGCGGCTCGGACTCCAGAGATGTGCAAAGCGAAAACAAAAATGAGAAACAAAACGGGGCAACAACCAAATCCCCACATCCCCCATCCTCACAGACCACCTATATTCAACAGGTCAGTGTGTGTGAGACTCATGCGCTTGTGCAGCTTTGGCAGCACGCGCTCATACGTTTCCCAGCAGTTATGGTTGTTACGAATTTTCAGTTGGGATGCAATTATTTAATAAGTCATTGTTACAAACACAAAGAATTACTGTTGAATGTACAATTCAAAAAATATCTATTAGCCAACTAAAATAGCTGCCAACTTGAAGATTAGTCCAGTTCTGTTGCTGCAGTTGTGTTATTTAAGCTGTGCACTTGAAACTCATAAAAACTTCTAAATAGAGGCTAGTGTCACATATTATACAAAAATTATTGCATTCGTTGATAATCAATATGAAAGTTCGTACACGATAATGGAATGGTTTTTTTCCCCCCAAGTCTCATTTGATCCTTTAATTTAGGGAATGGAAGGAATAAAAGTGTATCTACACGAGAGAGAACTGTGGATAAAGTTTCATGAAGTGGGAACAGAGATGATCATCACAAAAGCAGGAAGGTAATCGGACTATATGACTATATTTTTTTCTACATAATACACTTGGTAAATTGGAACAATGTTTTATTGTAAACTTCAATCTTCAATGACAAATATCAGTTTGGCCAGTCAATTACAATTAAAGAGATAAAGTTGAAAGCATGTGTTCTGTTTTAGCGTCACGCTCGGAGCAGGCTGCACACGTCCTGTAGCAGCATTTAACACGATTGCTGAAGTGTGAAGTGTGCGTAAATGCGCAATGGCGCGCAAGTATTCATTCATATTAAATCGGCCCGTGGCATGATCCGTTTTATATAAACGCTCATAATATATAATTTAATGAGATGTAGTCCACCTGTTGTCTGACTTCACTGCTGTTTCGGCATTCAAATAATATTGTAGGCTACACTGTCTCTCTTTTTTGAACGGCGTGACGCATACATTTCCAAAAGACTATGAAATAGAAAATATAAAGGATGTTTTGACTCCGGAAAAAGATTCTTTAATTTACAATACTTCAGATCAACTCCACTGGCTTATCTTGAGGGGAAAATGTCCTATTTCTGTAACCAAGTTTAGTAGCTTCGTGTGTGAAACGGTATTCTACTTTTTGATGACCAGTAATAACATATTTTCTCCTTTACAGACGAATGTTTCCCAGCTTTAAGGTGAAAGTAACTGGGCTGAATCCTAAAACTAAATATATTTTGCTCATGGACGTTGTTCCCGCGGATGACCACAGATACAAATTCGCAGACAATAAATGGTGAGTAAATTGTTATTTTAGTTTATGTTATTCATACGTTTTTATATATTTAACCAATAATAGCGTATATCTTTGAATTTCAACTGAGAATGTATTTTTCATTGTAAGCCTAATTTATTTGGCTAGTAACGATGCGATCCCCCCAACTGTGGGTTTACTCTGGCGGTTTCCAAGAAATACATACAGTGGTTATTAGTGGGTGAATGAAAGTTAGTAACTTGTCCTAAACAGCAGTGTCGTTGCAAAAGCTGCAAGTCACGCGTAAACAGGGCTATTGTTTTAGTTTTTTGTGTTTCCATCCACATAAATTTTGTTTGAATGAAAAGAAAGAAAAAAAAAGAAAAAAAAAGAATCAGTGGCGCTGAATAAAAAGCAAATACCAAGACTTGTGGAGCATGCAAAACTATCCTATTGATCTGTGACAGATAAATACACATAATTACATCTGGTGCAAGCATGAATTGTTTTAAAGGGATTTCTAAAAGTAGACAATACGTTTCCTAATCTGAATATTTGTTAGGGACAAATATTAGTTCCTCGCATTGAGCACTAAAATCAGGCTTTATCTTTCAGGTCTGTGACAGGGAAGGCCGAGCCCGCTATGCCCGGCAGATTGTACGTGCACCCGGACTCTCCCGCCACGGGCGCACACTGGATGCGCCAACTCGTGTCCTTTCAGAAACTTAAATTGACCAACAACCACCTGGATCCATTCGGACATGTAGGTGCCCATTTCTTTAACAACTAAAACGTAAAATGAAATATGTTGGTCTAAAGGTGCGCTTTGGTGACAAATTAAATTCACTAGTATTTATGCTAGTGAAGATAATCTCACAAACAGAACATATTTCAGACTAATACACACTATTATTCATTGCCAATATTATTTAGTTAGCTTGCATTTTATTTTTTATATTTTATTATATTGTAAAACTTAGTTTTAAATTATAGGCCGATTTAAACATAATTTCAAAGGATGGCCTTGTTTTATACATATAAAACAGGTTGCTTCTTAAAATAATACCGTAAAAATACCGTACTACCATTAGCCAAAATAATATGCCCAAACATGACAAACTGGTAGTAGGGATACAAATATACTATTTGACCCTGGTTGGTTTGACAAACAAAAGTGTCAACAAAAGTAACATTTCATCCTGCTGTTTCACCCTGTTTTGCCTTCAATTCTTCATGTCATTAATTCTAATAATACATCATCTGATGTTTATGTGGACAAGGCATATAGTTTGAGGCCTAATTTTTGAAGACATTTTAGAAAGTGTTTTATACACTGTACAATAGGACTAAGTCCCTTTTTGATTGGTAACATTGGGCCTTTGGTTTGGCCTCTAAAGCTGAGAGACAAAATCATGGCCCTGGGATTCATAACTGAAATTCTGATGGCAGAAACGTCCTCAGTTTGTAGGTCCAGCTGTTTGGAATCATACAAAGATGACTTATAAGGTCTCAAAGTTACAGTGGACTGCATGGTTTAGATCATTCAAAGACATTTTGTGTTCAAATCAACACTGCTCAAACAATGACCAGACATGGGACAGACTGAAAAAAATAAGATTGGCTTCTGGTTCAACTGGTACAAATTACAAAATATTTAACAATGTTAGAATGATTATTTACTACAATTAACAATATATTACCTGGACCTGGACAAATAGTCTTTACTTATATAAAGACTAATGGGGAGCCAATAAATAAATAAATAAAAACAAATGAATAAATATTTATGTATAATTTGATTTGAGCAGAAGTAGTTGTTGTATTATAATATTACCACAACTGTTGAATGTAATGTTCCCATTTAGTTAGCCCAAACAAGTTTGTGGGGAGGCAGCACAGTTTTATCACGTTGACAATGACATTAGATAATGGTTCCTTTGATCTCAATCTACACTCCTGAAATATTCCTCTGCGTTCTTTGTGTCTGACTGGATTGTGCTTGCTCTGGTCTTCCCACACATGTCGGTCCAGTCGGGTGGAGTGTCAGTATCACATTGTTTATGTTCCAATGGCAGAATGCACTGGGCTGTAGATGATAGTGTACAAAGCCGGCTGATCCCAAAAGCTTAGAAAAACGTTCTGATGTGGACAACTTGAAAGTAAAGGGTAGTGTCTTGCAGACCCAAAGTGATCCCTCAAAATCACTGGATACTGTCATTTAGACTGGAGGCTGATACAGGCTGAGGCAGTGGGTGGTCCAACAACACCTCACTTACACCAGCCGTGCTGCACTGTCATGCATATACTGACATTTTTGGCTTCAAAAGTCCAACATTGCAGCCAATGGCAGATTTGTACTGATCATTGCAGTAAAGGCTGAGGGTGTTTTTTGCAAACATCAACATCAAGAAATCACTCGACCTTTTCAAATTCCATATTTTGGTAAACACAGTGCAGATAAATAACATCTGTAATGTGACATAATATGATTCAAAATAACTATGAACTTTTAAGTGCAGTATCCACCTGTTTTTCATTCATAATTTAAAAATTACGATGCTTGTAGAATCTCTATTAAATATATTTCCTTTTAAGTGCTTATTGAGAAAGTCAAGTATACCTGACAGAGCACACTAAATAATTGTCAGAATTTTAAGAACAGCTAAGGCATTTTTTTTTTACGTTGTTATACACCTTTTACACTTAAGTTCCTGAGGCTTTTATTCACTGACAATGGCAATATAACCTGATTCTGCTCTGCATGAATAGCATACCCAAAACACTGCTGTCTGTCATGAGCCGTCTATCCAAAAAAAAAAAAAAAATCCAGTCTGTCAGTCTTTATATTTCATTTGGCTTTGATAAAAGACTTAAAACTGGTTGACCTATCAAACACCAGGACCTGTAATACAGAAAGAAGGCGACAAAAACAGCCCGTCAGAAAAAAACAGAGGAAGAGTGACTTCTGCCAAAAAGAGCTCTGTCTAGACCTTTATAAAAGACAAACGATAAGACCCAGGTCCGTCGAAATAAACAGACTTAAGGAGCAAAAACAAAAGTCCAAGGTTCAACTTCAGCTGTTAAGACAGTGCCATATTCAGGTCTGTCGGAGTACTGCCTGAACCAGTTTTACAAGTGTGCTGATGGGCTTTTTCCACAGAAAACGCTTTAGTGTATTGTGAAACATAGTAAGTGCTGAATTACGTTTTTAATTTAGTTTTACATTTTTTATATAGGCCTAATTTTGAATGTGAGCTGTGCATTTATCCATAGGTCAATCTTAATCATCTGTCTCAGTCTCAATTTGCCAATTCGCATAGGCTCGTGGGTTAAAAATGTAAGAAATGATTACTGTAAAATTGACCTTTCCATTTCATTAGATTTATTCTTTACAGTTTATCATGCGCATTCTCCGCAGATCATCCTGAACTCAATGCACAAATACCAGCCCAGAATCCACATTGTCAAAGCGGACGAGAACAATGGGTTTGGTTCCAAAAACACGGCTTTCTGCACGCACGTGTTTCCCGAGACAGCTTTCATAGCCGTGACATCGTACCAGAACCACAAGGTAGGTCCAATAGCAATCTCAAGTTTTGTCCTGCAGAAAAATATGTTTGAAACATCCTGAAAGTCGTTTTTATTAATAGAGTGAATTGTTATAGTTGAATTTGGCTTCAGGGGTGTATAGCCTATGGACATTTTCCCTGAAATAGTGTAATAGGCTGGTCTGACGCTAAATCAAACACATCGAACCCTGAAAAGTATTGTACATTTTGCTCTTGATTCACTTAGTCCACTTAATAGATTTATTACGTTTACAGAAAGCAATTTGAAAACTAAAATGTTTTGGGTATTTTTGCACTTGTACCGCTTTAGATTTTAGGTATGTAGGCTTATTGATCTTTCATTTGTAGTTTAATTATTTTGACCCGGAAAATAGCAGTAATAAAATATTGCTAAATAGGCCATTTCTTCTCATTTTGGTCTGAAAGTGGCCCCGGTGCGAGAAGCAATGTAAACAGTGTCTGTTTAACATCAGGAGGCCGTGAAGGCCTATATGTTTTTAGTTTAGGGAATATGGGAAAGGGGCGCATACTCATAATATCTTCTTAGCCAATCAGAGGCCAGGGCCTTTCTGGGAACAGGAAACACAAATGGCCTACATTCTGTAGAAACCATTCATTATTTTCTAACATGTTATTGGGGTCTAACGTCGTATCCAGGGGCTAATTATTGGAGCTTTCCAGACCTTTGCGAAAACAAGCAATTGTGATTTACCACGATTGTGTATTCAGTCGCACGGAGATGTGAGACACGTGTTCAGCTCACCTGCCCCACTGCAGGAGGTTCTAAGATTGTTTAATAAGCGAGCCAATTAAGAAGCCCCGTCTAAAAAGTCACAATACTTGAGAAGGCTATTGAAAAGTCTAATACAACCCTATGTTTTTCATAACAAATCCCAGAGAAATGTGGATTTGAGTCCAAGTTGGAACGATGTAAGTTATAAAGAAAGTACAGAAAAAGCATTCAGATCAAAGCTTTTACTATTTTGCCACTTTTAGAAAACCAGACCACTTCCCATTTATTGTCTTGCTATGTTTTGTGGGATTGTGCGGAGGGCAAAGTAAGTACAAAGTTTCATATGACCAAAAGATAAAACAATAAGGCCATGTATTAACAAGACGCACTCAACGTGAGGGGATTTTATAAGGTCTGGTGAAGTGTCAGCCAGTCCTGATGGAGAGTGAGCTCCAGACCTGCCAACTAATTACCTGCCAGAAACCACTGTGTAAGAGAGGGATATCCCCACCGGATCTCCATGATTCATGCTCACAGTATTTCAGCACCACTCACATAAATGTATGACATTTGTTGGGTGTACAGTTGCATTATTGTTTTTGTTAACTAATTGCAAATATTGTTGTTTTAGATTACTCAGCTAAAGATTGAGAACAACCCGTTTGCTAAAGGCTTTCGAGGAAGCGACGATATGGAGCTACATCGGATGTCCAGAATGCAAAGGTATTTATAACTTTTTTTTGTATTACAATTAAAATATGTATATAATAATTACAGACTAGGAACATACAAGGATCAATGAAGGACAAATCAACAAAATGGACACTACCTGGACACCACAGGACTAGAGGGAGTTTTTGTTTGTTTCATTTGTAATGTAAATATAAAACAGTTGAAAAATAGTGTATGATAAAAATCGTTGACTGACTAAATGTATGTGATGGTGATTATTGACAATCCCTTAACAAGGTCAAGACGCTGACTAATATTTTTAGTGTGTGATATTTTCGGTGATGTAAGTGTACCTTCTGATCTACATCCAGTTCATGTTAAATACTTTTATGGCTGATCTGGCACAGCCTCAGAAACATTGCTGTAACATCTCTCGTCCATGCAGCCTGCTTGAAGAGGCCGTATTGCTCCGTCCGGCCGCCAAGGCAGTACACAACCACACTACTTCTATTATTCAGTCCAGATGAGCCACGGAGCGTCCACAGCTGCATGGAAAACACTTTTTCAAAGGAGAAAGTCTGGTTTTTAAGCATAAAGTGGCCCCACCCCCATCAGACTTTTAGTACCAGGCGCTAAAATCATGTCCACTGCCTAAGACATTTATTTTAAGTTGCAGAAAAGGGACTTTGTAATTACGTGTTCTACAAGAATGCCATTTATGCTCCATGGGAAAGCTTTTCATTTGACATGAAGCTCCAAATAGTGGCACTTTTCAAAGTTGGATCATAACAAACCTTAGAGTTACCTTAAGTAGGTGGATCGTCCAAGATAACAGGACATTTTGAGTGTATTGCCTTTTACCTCAAATGCAAATGTATAGCTTACCTTGGTACAAGTCCAAACCACACTATCAATCTTAAATGCCATTGACCACTCCGCCCAAGTGCAGTACGCGATGCATGTCTGCTCTTGGTTATAAGAACAGCTTATTGCAAAACCAGGTCAATTTTTAACCAAAACAATCTCTGAAATCAAAGAGAGAAAAGTTTTATTTATTGGTGGATCCTCCACAGAGGAGGGTTTTAGTAAGACGTAGAGTCTAACGTCTTAGAGTCTAACGTCTTACTAAAACCCTACTCTGTGGAGGATCCAGGGGTGGGCAATTATTTTTCCCCCGAGGGCCATATTCGAATCGAGGCGAGTAGTGGAGGGCCGGACTGCAATCATTGATGTAACAAATTCTTATAATTATAAGAATTATACATTATACATTTTTTTCTGTAAAATATGGGCAATTGGATCTATCATTTCATTCATTGCATGTAAACTTTATCAAGGACACAAGTGCAGACAAACGTTACATGCTACAATAGCTAAAAAATAGAAACTAAAATCTTGCGGGGGGGCCGGATTAAAACAGGCTGAGGGCCACGTCTGGCCCCTGGGGCCACAAATGCCCAGGTCTGCGTTGGAGGGTGCCATACAAGACAACCTTTGACAAATCAGTTGATCAAAAAGTTTAGCTTTGTTGACTTTTGTTCAACTTTAATATTATGTGTCTAGCACCAAGGAGTATCCAGTTGTACCTCGCAGCACAGTTCGTCAGAGAATTGGCACCAGCCAAAGTCCTTTCAGTGGAGAGATTCAAAGCATGACCAACACCAGCCAGTACACACAATGTGACACCGGAGTCTCTAGCACCTCTCAGGACATGCTGCCTCAGTCCGGCTCATATCCTCTGCCTCACGAGCACAGCCAGGAGTATCACTGCATCAAGAGGAAAGGTACTGTTTTCTTACTTTCTCAACAGGATTTAAGGCACATAATGACAGCAGCTGTGTTGCATAATAGTTGTGCTACAAAATGTGTCTTTTCAGTGGAAGATGACTGTCACTCAGGCGAACACACCTACAAGAAGTCATACATAGAGAGCTCCTCAAGTGAGGATGACCATTACTACAGACCTGTGGGCTACACCCAAAGCCTGAGCTTGGCTGGGGGGCCATACCGCAGTGAGTCCAGTCAGCGGCAGGCTTGTATGTATGCTGGTGCACCACAGGGGGTTGAGCCTGTTCCTAGTCTAGAGGACATCAGCTGTAACACGTGGGCGAGTGTGTCACCCTATGGGAGCTGCTCTGTCACTGCTATGCAGTCCATGGAGCGGCTGCCTTACCAGCACTTCTCAGCCCACTTCACCTCAGGGTCCCTGGTATCCCGGCTTGGAGCGGTGGGGGGACATGGCTCCCCACAGCTGGGGGACGGCCACCATGCAGCTATGTACCAGAGCCCCATGCATCACCAGACACTGGCCCGCCAGTGCAGCCCGGGAGCAGGGATCCAGTCACCAACAGCCAGTCTGCAGGGGAACGAGTACCTTTACCCCCACGGCATACCACGCACAATATCTCCTCACCAATACCACACTGTGCACAGTGTCAGCATCATGCCAGAGTGGAATGACAACAGCTAAAGGCTCTTTTTGCAGTGTAAGTATTAAAAAAAAGGAAAAAAAAGAAAAAAAAGGGTAAAAAAAAACTTAATTTAGCCTTAGGTTTATACCAATTTGTTTGCTTAAACAACATCTGCACTTATGGACTGTTGTTAACTAAACATGCAGATGAGCTGGACAACATGGACTGAAAGATTCTTTGGGCAACAATGGAGATAAATATTGACAGACAGAGCGTCAAGTGTTCCCACATTGGTGTGAGCCTGCTGTAAAATAAATAATTTCCAAGGTAAAATACCCACTTGTTATTCTGCAAATGGAGGGTAAAATAATATGTGTACCTATGCCTTTTGTAGCTCTTTGGTTTTGTAGTTATCTTTCTTTATAGCCGGCAAAAAATGCTATTAGATGAAAATAGATATGTTGATGTTTGTTGTACTTGTATGTGCAACATGCTCTGAATCTTTCATGTTGAAATTTCTCTCTAAATTCTCTAAGGTTTCTTGACATACACGTGAGATGATAAGATGCAAGCCTTACATTTATTAACATGGAGTAAATAAGGCATATGTGGAAGCACACAGTTTAAAGGCATAATTTGCCTTTTTAATCTTTGGATGTTTAATTAAAATGTTTTGTCAATAGTATTTATTTTTTAAAGGTGTAAAAAGGGTTGCTTTTGCATGTTGGAACTGGTTTTAGCCTTTTTTATGACAGTTTTCATACTCGAGAGCACGGGAAAATGAAACAAATTCATCAAAATGCATATTAAAACTCAAACTCAGTGTGTAAATAAACTTGTAAAAAATCTCAAATCGTACAATAAATGTAAAGATTCAATTATTCCTTTGAGCCTGAATGTTCCTTATTTGCTGACACTTGCATGATGCAGATCTGGAGAGTGTGCTCTTGAGCCAGTGACTTTATTCTGCTCTAAATGAATTAACAAAAGAGTAAATGATGTACAGTATGTGTATGTCGTAAGCATGTAAGTATTTAGGTAAGTAGAGAGTCAAGGAGCGTTAATTGTATTTATTTACCCATCTGAACATAATCCAGCAGATTAGATGTGGACCGTGAAATTCCCACCTTGTGCCATAGATAAATTATAACACCATTTTTAATAAGCATGTCCAAAAAAAAGGTTGCCCCTTGGATTCAACTAAGCAAATACAACAGGTACGAGCCTCCTCCTGGATAAATGCAGCAGGTGATGATCTTTTCCTGGCTGAGAAGGAGGGTCTAAGGACAAGGGAGCTTGGGACATCTGCCTAAGGACACGGGATGCTGGGACATTACCAAGTCCCGCACTGTTTATTCTGTTTTTATTCTGTTTTTCACTGTCACCCCTCGAGACAACCACTGTTGGGATTTTGGGCGTTACAAAAATAAATGAATTGAATTGAATCTTTCAGCTGCAACACGATATTTAAACCCAACTGATGCAGTGAGTGGCTTATTATTTCTGAAACAACCACGTGGAAAGACAAATCCTGTGGTCATGGAAAAGATGTCATTGTGTTTGAGAAGGGTCAAATCATTGGCAGATCATCAAGCAGAAACTGATCTACTCCAGATCTGAACACCAGTGAGAGTCTTTGGGACGAGCTGGAGAAGGCTTTGTGCAGTGGGCACTCTCTCCATCTGTGTGAAAAATAATGCAACACTGGATGGAAATAAATCTTTTAATATTGTAGAAGCTTATTCTGCACAGCAAATGTATGCTGTAATCAAAGCTAAAAGCGGTCCTACCAAATATTAGAGCATGTTTGTCACAATACCAATGTGTTCTGCGACGACAGGAAGGGGGACGTATATGAATATATATATAGGGAAAAAGTTCAGTGAATGTCTCAGGCAATGGGGAACAGAGGATGACGTGCTGGAGGGGGGACCATCATGGGAGGACAAGCCCCTACATGGGATGTACCACAGGAACATAACTGAAGTGGCTGATATCAAGAAAGCCTACCAGTGGCTAGAGCGGGCCGGACTGAAGGACAGCACCCTAACCCAGCACTCATCATGGCTACACAGGAACAGGCCCTGAGCACCAGAGCAATAGAGGCCCAGATCTACCACACCAGACAAGACCCAATGTGTAGGTTGCGCAAAGGGGCCCCCGAGACAATCCAGCACATAACTGCAGGGTGCAAGATGCTGGGAGGGAAAGCATACATGGAGCGTCATAACTAAGTGGCTGGCATAGTGTACAGGAACATCTGTGCGGAGTATGGATTGGAAACCCCGGGGTCAAAGTGGGAAACACCTCCAAAGGTGGTAGAGAATGACTGGGCCAAGATCCTGTGAGACTTCCAGATACAGACTGACAGAATATTAATGGCAACTTAGAAAAAGGGATGAGACCACCCGCGGAGGGTGAGAAGGGAATTTATATATATATATATATATATATATATATATATATATAGAGAGAGAGAGAGAGAGAGAGAGAGAGAGAGAGAGAGAGAGAGAGAGAGAGAGGGACTATATAGAGAGAGAGAGAGAGAGAGAGAGAGAGAGAGAGAGAGAGAGAGAAAGAGAGAGAGAGACACACTACAGTGGATTGTAGGATCCAGTGATAGGAAGGCAGTGATACTCTATTCACGTCATTACCTTCCTCTGATGATGCTTTCTCAACTGGTTCATATGTGCTCAGCGTCATGTAAAAAGTTTTAGCATGTGTGTGGGGGTGTGTGTGAGTGAGTGAGTGTGTGGGTGTGTGTGTGCGCAAGTGTTTGTGTGCATTTAACTGTGGGTTGTTTGGTTGTGTGGGTCGGTTAAGGGGCTGGTTGGGTGGGATTTGGGCAAGTGGGAATGTTTTTAATGGACTGTAAAGCACTTCGTGTTAGATTTTATGTATGAAAAGTGCTTGATAAAAAACTTTGAATTGATTGATTGATTGATTGATTGATCAGTAGAAGAGCAGAAAAGGTGAGCACTAAAAAGTTACGGGCAAAAGGACCTATTAGGTGTTTTGCCTTTGGTTGTGAAGAAAAACTACACAGTTTGGATAAAAATTGGCCTTTGCTGCTTTTATTAATGTAACTGATTCTATACTGAACTTGATAAAAGAACACACAACTATTGTACAAAAAAGTATTTTAAATAGTTTATATTCTCAATAACCCATGTGTTTCTCGGTGCCTCTCTTGTGTCCGGGCGTTTGACAGCACATTTGACTGAGCCAGCCTCATGGCTTCTTTGATGTGAGCAATGTGACCCCTGTGCTCTGGATGCCCCCACACCACCAGTCTTATCCTCTGAGTGGACCAGCCCGGCCCACAGCTATAGAGCGAGAGCCAGTCATTAACCCTGTCCAACCTCAGCCTCCCTCCATCCACAGCTTAAACACATGATGTATCACAACAGCCCTCCCGACATCCCCCACTCACCCAAACATGTCCGGGTGGGCGAAGGCAGCTGATGCAACCCGCTCTTTAAACATTTAAAGAACGGGTCAGCATTTCAAAGGGACACACTGGAACCTTTGGCCAGTGATGCAGTTATCATCGTCTGAAGATGAAAGTCTTGTGATATGTCTGAACAAAATAAATGACTTTATAATGACTGGAAAGTCCAAATGAAAGATGGAATCGTACGCTGGTACACTGCTGATTTATTTGGAATATGATGAAAACCCACACAAAGAAGACACATTTATTTGATATATTTAATTAAACATATTCTCCACATACACACATAAGCACAAACATGTGGACACACAGAAAAGCTAATCAACCAAAATGGTATCAACTTTGATTTGGTAAAATTTTTGTATCATTGTTCTTTCAGAGGACAGAGAGAAAATTGAAACAAGTCATCTCAGACTAATGATGAGTCATGGCCTTAGTCAACCCTACATCTGAAACCTAAACAAATCAAAGTGGTGCCCCACAGGACAAAGGGAAGAGTGCAAGAACAAGAGCATTCCTACGCTCAGAGAAATGAGGGAGGGGATTACTTTATTAAGATGTACTGAAACAAAGATCACCATAGATGGATGAGCACCTCCAAAGAATCAATCCATCTCAAACTGGACTCACAAACATCTGTTTCACAGGATTTTACTGGTTTATTGAAAACTGTATTAAGGGTGTATATAGTAGGCTACGTGAGGTTGTATTGTTGCATGATGTGACAGTGTTTTGACTCCTCAGACAAGAAAATTACATCTGGATGCAAACACTATTATAGCTCATGCAGGGTAATAAAATAATTTTAACTTTTTTAATTTAACACATTTTTGATGTTCTGGTGCAGTGGGATAGAAGCAAGACTACATCTGGAAGGCTCTGGGCTCACGATCAGATAAGGACTCCTCTGCTTCATGTAAAGATGGCCAGCGTATCAACAGAGCCATGCATCATGGTGAAGACAATACAGAGCATCGTGGATTCTCCGCAGCTCACAGAGGACAGCGATGGGAGTGTTGAAATGGGAGCACCTTCCCCTCCAGCTTCCACTTCTTTGTCTTTCAGCACCACTTCTGGTCATGAGACTGAGGAGACTGAAGGGAGGCCCACAGCCTCCAGAACACAACAGCAACGGACAGCATTCAATTTCAGCACGGAATTATTAAGTGTCCCACAGTACATAAATGGTGTGCCTTGGTACTGAAGTAATTGCATAAATATTAAATTAGGGCTATAAATTAGATAAACATGATATACAGATCTGTTATTCACAATGGTATTCAAGAATATTTTGCATCTTATAGTAAACCGTAACCCAAAGTGGGGGCACATTTGAGGGTCACAAGATTACTTTAAGATTATTTAAAATTATGACAAAGTAAGCACATTTTTGTAAAATTAGGACCAATAACAGAATCAACTATTCAAATAAACAATATTTGCCCTGATTTAACACATTTTGCTGCTTAAGAAGATAATTACTAGTGTCAGTTTCATTTGCAGTGGGTGCATGTTTGGAGGACTGGTAGACTTAAAGGGAAGTCTAGGTTCTGTGTTCTTTCTTTCACTGCATAAGCTCCTGTCTTGGTCGGCCTTCAACTAAATATTTTGACTTTGCATGCCAAAAAAATTTCATATACAGTATGTACACATGTAAGTGCAATACATTTCCATAGCCAACAAAAGAAACAACAGAGTATTGACTAATTTATCTCTGTCAGGGAATCACTGGCCCTCGTGTTTCCAGAGCAGATTTTTCAAGCAGTCGCCTCACCCAAACTGATAAAGTGTTATGCTTCTGCTTCTCTGAGTCTGGTGGAGTCTCAGGTACAGTTAGTTTTAAGACTCCATATGGAACTGATTGGGATTTTTGTCAGTGTGTCCCTTATATACAGCACACTGGACTATTTCACTTTAAAAATCTCTACTGACTCTTCTAGATCAGCGGATCCCAAAATGTGGTTCGTGTTCCCAAACGGCATAAACAGAATGACCTAGGAGACAAGTAGAATGTACTATTAGATATATGTGCAGCGTTCAGCCATTTTTTGTTTAGAGTAAATGCATCGGACTAGGGAATATACTACTGATCATCAAAAGTCTCAGTCCC
The DNA here is from genome assembly GCA_015082035.1 of Chaenogobius annularis. Classification (NCBI taxonomy): domain Eukaryota; kingdom Metazoa; phylum Chordata; class Actinopteri; order Gobiiformes; family Gobiidae; genus Chaenogobius; species Chaenogobius annularis. The sequence continues at coordinate 290,250 of BJKM01000035.1, forward strand.
ATAAAATGTTTGTGAATTACTGTATAAATCCCTTTAGCCGTATATTGCCCCGCCTTACATGCATATTGTACTTTAAGAAACTATATTATATTGGAATCGTCTAGTTGGGTAATGGCAAACTAACAGCAACATTATGTTAATATTTGATTGATTGAAGTAACTGAAATTAAGATCATTATTAATTCAGGCTTTGGTTAGTTGAGCAGTAACTGCAGTAACTGTCCATCAAGGCCATAGTAAACTCCCACAGTATACAGATATTAAACAGGCAGTGGGAGACCACAAGCTTGGCGTAGCCAGGGGCTATGAAATCTCCACCGGGAGCTCTGTAACTGCTGCAAGATCAATATTGTGCCAGCAGATTAGAACCCAAAGGAAGTGAAGCGACAAGCTCAGATGCGGAGCGCTCACAGACATTGTGCCACACAACAGTAAATGTGACTTGAGCCCGATGCACGAGACCGTCAGCAAGGTGACTTATCATCCATATCAGTTCTGGGCATGGGACAATATTGAAAATTTGTGCCGCGATTATCATGGCCGAAATAATTGCGATTAACGATGATGATACGGTAATTAATAAAATTGTTGATGGTTTAAACCAGTTTTGGAAACATACTCAAATGACTAAACATGTCCAAACAAGCTGCAGTACATCCAGAATGCTGCAGCTCGGGTCCTGACTAGAACCAGGAAGTACGATCACATTAGTCCTGTGCTCCTAGACTCTAAAGCAGTTCTGCTTCTATACAAATCACTCCATGGCCTAGCACCAAAGTACATCTCGGACATGTTAGTGCCATATGAACCATCTCAGACCCTGAGGACCTCAGGGAATGGCCTCCTGCTGGTGCCCAGAGTCAGGACAAAACATGGGGAATCTGCGTTTCAGTTTTATGCAGCTAAAATCTGGAACAGTCTTCCTGAGGATGTGAGACAGGCCGCTACTCTGGCAATGTTCAAATCTAAACTGCATATGACTGAAAGGATTTCATCTGCATTCTTCTCCTATTTTTTTGTGTTTGTTTTATGATTTTAATGCATTTTTTGTTCTGTTAAGTGAAGCACTTTGAATTACTTTGTGTACACATTTTGCTCTATAAATAAACTTCCCTTGCTTGTACTAAAGTTTAAAAGATAGGGAAAATGTCTCATTATGAATAAATTTCAAGATTCAAGATTATACCTAATGTACCACAAACATTTTTGCTAACATTAATGGTTGTATTGTTTGTTGTAAAAAGATCACATTTTGTATTATTTTATACTTCATGATCTTATGTATGTTTTTGGTATTTAGCAGCAATTCATAATTGCTGAAGAATTTTTTGATACAAAGGCTTTTTGGTAGGCTTTTCAAGCAAAAGATTGCTCGTTCTAAAGCTGAGATTCTTAGTCAATAAATGCAGCAGTCCTTAGGAGATGCTGAGAGCTGCTTGTGGTGAGTTATTGATCTCCCTAAATGCAGGTGTCTGCATATTGCTGCCCTATGTCCTGTTTGTGTGCTGCTATAGCCTTCTGCCTGCACCACGATCACTGCCCTTTTCCTCCCCTCCTGATGTCTGCTTGTGGCCAACGAGGAAGCCCAGCACCTCCACAGAGAGCCATGTGTGATTTGATGCCATCAATAAAAGCCTCATGTGAAATGGACTTGCATCACGCTCCTCACAGTTAGTCAGGCCCTCTGCCATGAACCACCAAGAGGCAGACCCCATGAGGAGACAACACTCAATATCTCACAAAGTTTTCTTCAGTCTATTCGAGTTAATGCTTCCGTTGTTTTGTTGATCTGCGTTAGAACATAACCAGATAAGCCCTATGACTGCAATAAAGAGACAATAAATATCTCAATAAACATAAACATACACTTGTGATATCTTAGAGTAAATTAAAACAAGGCTGTTAAATATAGGGCTGAGCGATACAGAAGGTAATTTTATTCAATTCTTAAAAACAAACAAAAATATTTTTAGAATAATTTCTCCTAATCGTCACTAATGCACTATTAAATAATTGTTAACCATTTTAATAATTATTATCTGTGCAATACAAAAACTAAAACTAATGTCAAAAGAGATTTTATCACACAGACAATGGACTTACTTATTAAATAAAAATGACAAAATAATAAAAGAGCAATATATGTTTACCTTTACCTGATTAAAAGTTAAACTAAAAATCTTTATATACAATAAAAATAAACGTAAAATATTCATTAGTTGCAGTTCTACAGAATTGGCTGTAGACCTTTCAGTTGATCAGGCCCAAGCTAATAAAAGATGATTAGCAATTACTGGATGTTGATTTGATTAAAATGGGATTCATTGTTAAGCCCAACAGTTTAATAGGTTTTTGATAACATTGTGAGATTTAAAGAGAGTGAGAATCAACTGCTCCCTTTTTATCTTATCGCTGGCAGGTTGTTTGGTTTTTGTAACCGACTATTATCTACACATGTGAAAAAGGTCACACTTTGGTTAATGTATGGTTGTGTGTAAATGTGGATAGTTTGAAAAGGTTGAGTTCAATGTTTTCCACACCTAATGATATTTCTTTTTAACGCCAATGTACTTGTTGATGCAAATAAATGCAAACATGAACACCCAAAGGTTAGTACACTAACCAGAGGACATAGTCCAAATACTTGGTTTGGGTCACTGTGAAGGACTGACATTTTGAGAACAAAGTAGCCACAGAACATGTTTTATACTACCCTCAAGGATAGTGCGCAGGTTTTTATTTGTTTACAATTTATTTTTTACCCATAAAACAACAAAAAGCAAACAAACCCACACAAAAAAACCCACACTTTTTCATGTTGTGGAGGGAGGAGGGAGGCGTTCCACTACAGACACCTGTGGGTCATCCATATAGCACGAGGGCGAATTTTCGGACTCATAGCAATATATGTTGGACATGCATTCATTTTCCTCTTAAATTACTTCCACAAACCTACATAAGATAATGTGCATTTATACTTTTCTGAGGAATAACTTAATGCAGCTAGATAACCTAATTCCCATTATAGTCATCATTATGTCTTTGTATAACTAAAAGGGAATAGCTTATATACTTTTTTTTCATACAAGACCCAGACTGTAGGTAACCTACTTCTGCAATGTTTGGGCTGTGTAAGAGGTGAGTGCTACCCCGGCTTTAGTCCAGGACGGGGCTGAGATGGATGATTATATGACAGCTCTCTCCCTTTACTCTCATGACGGGAGCGTTGGAGTTGTCGGAGTGTGCGAAACATTGTATAAACTCACCCAGAGGGACCCCAGGCCTGGTGGAGATAAAGACCTCTCCTTTAATATAAACACCCTCTGAAGTGGTGAGCAGGCAGCTGCAGTTGGACATACACACATTTAGAGAAATGCAGTCTCAAGGTCAAGGTTAAGCACCACACTCTTTCAAGACTCACTTTCCTTTTGACCCTACATTTGGATGTTGGCTATTCTCTAGAGGTTGGGTGCTGAAGACACAGACTAAATATAGTAGTGGCATACTACTTCTATGTAATTATTTGACAGAATATCAGTAAATTATATCTAAATTATTATTGTAATACACAGTAGAAATGTTCCAAACGTAGTCATATGGACAATGTTTTTTAAAATTAAGACGTTTTGAATTCCATTTGAAAGTAATTTTCAATCTGATGGAGCTGGCCTGAGAAGCTGAGTAGTTGACTGATTCAATTTACACATTCAGTTGTTGTTGTTGTTGTTGTTGTTGTTGTTGTTGTTGTTGTTTTTTTTTTTTTTTTTTTTTTTTTTTTTTTTTTTTTTTTTTTTTTTTTTTTTTTTTTTTTTTTTTTTTTTTTTTTTTTTTTTTTTTTTTTTTTTTTTTTTTTTTTTTTTTTTTTTTTTTTTTTTTTTTTTTTTTTTTTTTTTTTTTTTTTTTTTTGTTTTTTTTTTTTTTTTTTTTTTTTTTTGTTGTTGTTGTTATTGCTGTAACATTTCTTTGGAATTGCTAATATTAGGCAAATTGATTTACAGAGTTTCTTTTGGGGTTTAGTAATAGAGTCTAGTGCACAGGTAAACAAACACTCCTGTTTGATCAAGAGAAACTTACAAAAATATTTATGATGACAGCAAAACAGTACTTGCATGTGCTCACAGTGTCGGGGGAAAGTAAAGGAGTGGTTGCGTTGGGGCTAATCTTCAGCTCAGTACATTTTTATTATCTCAGCCAATGAACAGAAGTGGATCTTGAGGTAAAAATACCCAAGCCTTCTTATCATCTGATGTTCTTATCTGGCAAATACATTCAGCAGGATGAGTCAGTGAATGTGGATGCTCAAGGGGGATGCAACAACTACTATTAAATGGTGTTTTACTTCACATTGTTATTGTGACGTTGAAAAGGACAAAAAAGTTCTACATATCCAATTTTGTAAGTTTTTCTTTTTTTTTTATAATGTCAAGAATGACAAGACAATGCCAAACACACTGCAAAGTTAACAGGTCAAAAGGAAACGTACAAACCCATATGTGGCACACAGAGTGAGAGATGGAGGGGACATTTCAGAAGAACAAGGTGACAAATGGCGACTCACAGATCACAATAGTTCCACTCTGGTGAGCTATTGATCCTGTCCCAGTTTATTATGTTTTCAAACACTCTGGGGTCTGTGGTGGCACTCTCCCCTGCTCCTGTGGGACACTGAATGACAGGACATTGCTATCGAACAAGAAACTAAAATGTTAGTTAAATGGTTGAGGGGCCATCTCTAGAGATGGCTGTCCTTGTTTTTGAATTGAGACAATAGTTTTTATGTTTGATGTGCCATCACTGTGCTGGTTGGAAAGTGTTACACTTCAACAGTTAGCCAAGTGAATGATGAAAAAACAATTATATGGAGTAAAGTACAATTTGTACAAATATTCCCAGTGCATAAAACACAAAAAAGCAAAGTGCACCTAACTTCAGAGAAGATAATTGCAGTTTAATGCAAGAGCAATGTATAAACATTTCAGGACCCTTACTAGCTGAACTACTATCATTATTTTCCTCCAGCAGGCCTGGGCACTTGCACTGATAGACGGTATTAAGGCAGCAGGCAGACGGGCGGGCGGCAGATAGAGTGAGCTCTATTAGTTTCGGCTCATTGTGTGCCATTCTGATTTCATTCTACTTCCTAATTGGCTGACTTCTATAGGCTTGGCGGCCATATTTCAGTTTAAAGAGGAAAGGCTTCATGGGTCACAGGAATAAAGAGACCTATTTGACAGGTCAGCAGGCTGAAGTCCACAACATAGTCAAAGGTCAAAGGTCAAACTAACATCAAGATAGGACATGGCAGTGGAGGTCAGCACCTTCACTGCAGAGCCCAGAGTGTCTTCAGACGATCTGGAATGTTGTCCAAGAAACATTCTCTAAAGCTATAATAATAATAATAATAATAATAATAATAATAATAATAATAATAATAATAATAATAATAATAATAATAATAATAATAATAATAATAATAATAATAATAATAATAATAATAATATAATGAGATGGTACGGTAGTAACTTATATACCTGCAGAGTGTTTGTCGGAAAATAGATGAAGTTGCAAAAGAAGTAGTAACCCTAGAATAGTATTTGTATAATATATACACCTGTAATTACAGATGTACAGTAGTTAATTATTGTTAATTATTAAGTTAATTATTACAGAACAACTGTTCTTTTTTATCACTGTGAGTCCTAAACTTAGAATTAATTTGATTCATTTTTCCCCACACAGCACAAGATCATAACTGGATATTCATGACAACCAAAACCTGTTGCCGCATTTTGTTTGCGCAGATCACACAATGAAGTTACACTTTAGTACAGGCATGTCCAAACTACGGCCCGGGGGCCAAATGCGGCCCTCAGACCAATTTTTTGTTGGCCCTCCGGCTTTCTGCCAAGTTGGTCCAAACAGCAAAAGGTAGTACTTTTTACTGTAGAATTGACAAAATTCAAGCATTTCGATGTTAAACCAACCTAATATTAATGTTCCAAGTCTTATTAAAGGTGTGGAGGCCCATCGAAACTAAGCAACATTTCAAATGATTCACTTCATTGTCGTGTTGTCTGTGGCCCTCTGCTACATGTACGTTTCAAAATGCGGCCCTCTGTGAAAAAAGTTTGGACATGCCTGCTTTAGTGGAATAGATGAAAAATGTGCAATCTACAATGCATATGTCTGCCAACATGCACAAAAATAGGACAGTCTGCCTGGCACCAGACAGAAGTGCACAGCCAAATGAGATGTGTGAGAGCCCCCTGCTGCCAGGAGGTGGACAGAAAGAAGAATCAAACCTTCTCTAATGGAGACATGACATGCTCGCCAGGGCGGAAACTCAAACAAACGATTAATGGGCCATGGAGCCTTCAGTACAGCAGAAAAACACCCTACCAGCCCCCCTACTCGTGCAGGGTTCCCCAATATTAACAATCTTTTTTTTGTCAGTATTAATTTAATTTTCTAACAGAGATAAGTAAAATACACTTATTTTGCTGCTGGTTATTATATAGACCCCCATATAATGTGGAGGTCTGAGATTTACAGAAGAGCCAAAATAATGACATGACACTCTGTTGGTGCATGGCTAGGAAGGTCCAATTTATATTGTAGTCTGTGTCTCTTCTGTACCATTGCAGAACACAGAAAGGATGAAAATTTGAAAAAAACAAAACAAAGCTGCATTCATGTGTTTTGATTAGCAGGTAATGATCTTTGATCTAATGCGCTGACTGGGAAACTGCGGCTTCAATTGAAATCCGGTGGATGCTTGGCCGACCTGGAGCCAGTGTCACTTCTCGTTAGGGCCTGCAGCTCCATGACCTCTCTCTGCCAGTGCCAGCCCCTTCCTCACAGCATGTGCACCCTGCGTAATGATATCAATAGCAGCAGGGGTGCAATGAATACAAATCCGCATGCCTAATGTTTGGACAAGAATTCTCCCTCAGCCCTCCCTCCTCCAACTGCCCCACTCAGCACTGGTCAACCTAGAGCTCTCCAACCTTTGGGCCAGTAATAGTGTGCAATTTCTTGACTAGTACTATGAAATAGTACTGCTTAATTAATTGAGAAAAAATCTCTCATACAATATACATTTATTCAAAACAAGTCTATTAGTTAATGATAATTTATCAAATTAGACCATTAGAAATGGCAAGCTTTTTTAACTGAACATTCTGAAACAAATGTACTCTTCAGCTTTGAGCCTGACTTGGAGGTTGTCTGATTTCCATCTCTAGTTCAGCAGGCATTTCCAATCGCCAGGTACAAGGTCCAAACAAAGACTTGTTCATGAACAGCCAGTGCTCGCCTCACCCTGACTCTGGAAGGAAACAGCCTTTGCATACATGCCAAATTAATGAGTGGAACGCCACAGGACCTGTTTAGGATCAATTACTGCAGCACAATTTAGCCTTACTACTGCACCTGCAGTGAAAGCATGTGTCCGCACAGTACTCCTCATCAACAACACTTGTGTGGGACACGTAAACACTAGTCAGTTTTAGTAAGATGCTTTCAAAGGCATACACAAAGAGCATCATCCAGTCAGTTCCACTTTACAGTTGAAAAAAAAAAAATGCACACATGATCAAAAAATAAATTGTATAGAGCAATAGCTTGATAACAAAAATCACAGACAAAAGCATCCCACTGTTGGCCTCTGGACTCAGGTACCAGACTCTTAAATCTATATCCTCTATACAAACTACTGATGTGGCACTTTTCCCATCATTTTTTTTTTTTTTTAAATACTGTTTGTTTATGGAGTGGATGTAAATAAATGTTCATGAGGACTGTGTAATGTGTGAGGACTGCAGATCTACAATGCATATGGCACGTTTTCATGTTTTCCAATGAATATTTTGTTTTGTACGATAATCGGTGGTAAATATAAAACATAGTTTTACACGTGTCAACTTGCTAATTTGACTGTCAAGTTAAAAATTACAAGTAGTGCAGAGTTCTAACACATATTGGCGACATAGAGGAATTACATCTATACAGACACACTTATTTCTGGCAGTTATAATATCAATTTAATTTGATAAATGTTGCAGCTTGATTTTAAATCTAATTTTGCGACCTACATTTTTGTTTAATACACAGTCTAATCTGTCATATGCACTTTAACATTAACACAACAGCAAAAGTACATCAATAGAAATCCAAAGAGGAGATTGTGGTGGTTTATTGATCAACAGTAAGCTGTCACAGCTCACGCGAGCCGTCGCTCCTGTATAATTTACTGTGACAAGCCTCTTGGCTTGTGGCCTGTCATCACTGAGGATGACACCATTTAAGACGTGTTTGCAAACACACACGGTGCACTCAATCAATCTGGAGTGAGAGACACAAATACATTTCATAAGTGGATATGGTACAAACATGTTATAGAGCATGTAAATATGATACTAAAAGTGTCTCTTGGATCTTAGTCGGGTTTTTTCAAAATGGTGTAAATCCATTTTATGTTAAACTAACCACAGAGTGTGGCACGTGCAATGGTTATAGTTTTCATATTATCCACATCATATCTTATTGTGTACATCTAAGCCACAGAGATGCACAAGTCAGATCTTAACTCCATCCCTAACATGGTTTTGCTTGACATTTACATTGGTGTGAGGGCACCCATCTACACTATCTCACACTTTTGTCTCTAAGGCTCTTTGCTTCAGTACATCTCAAAAACATTAAGTGCTACTTAATAGTGAAGCTGTATGACCACACTCAAGGGATCTCTTCTGAATAGTTCTTGCTCCAAAATGTGATTAGTGAATGGTCATTATTACCTCGAAAGCTTAAGCGCTCTCTGCTACATTGAGTGCGCAATGTTTGATAAAGTAATGAAAAGCCTATTGGACTCTCCTTGAATGTGGTTGTAATGAGAGGAAAGATTAAGACGAATAACTACATATGGCTTTCACTGAAAATCTACAGGAAATGAAGATAACCAAGGAGGGCTTGGTTATCCGTCACTGACTCGACATGTGCCCGTGCACCAGCAAAAGCAAAGCAGACGGAGAGGAGAAGTCGCATACACTCCAAAGCAGCACCTGACAGAATCCTGTTGTCGTAATAAGTATTCACAGACGTCTACCGTAATGAAGGGGAGTCTTGGATTGACAGCTGCACCATAAGGGCACCTGGTTAATGTCACGCAAACCTTAGTGCCCCACATCTCCTCTGCTTTCCCCAGCACAGTGGTTCTCCAGGGAACTCTTTTCTTAAAGATCCTGAATGACTCAAAGCTCAAACGTATTTCGCCACAAATACTGGGGTGCTTGTCTTGTGTCATCTATCTCTTTCTTCCGTGTTTCCACCTCCTTAACCAGCATAGCCTTTGTTCTCACAGCCGATCGATGCCCCATAACTCAACAGAGTTCGGGCGTTTGATGTCTGAGCTCTGGATATCTTTCAACTGATTTTAGAGGAACCGGTGAAGCACAAGCATAATACCAGGTCTCACTAATAACAACAAAGAGCTCTGTACACACATATTCTTGGCATATTAAGACATACGACCCTGCGCTCATGGTCCACAATACTCTTTGAAAACTACACAGTATTTAACATTGTCAGGGCATTTTGACGATTAGGATTAAAGGATTTTGTACATGTGTAAAAAGAAAAATCTGCCTCTGAAAATCACTTACTTTGTTTTATTGATTTGCCTTGGATTAAAACAAGTGGGCAGTGAGATATCAAGACATCCCTAGTAGCAACACTATATCAATATTATTGTGAGAAAAACATCACATTTTTCATCACGATTATTCGCGATTATTGGGACTGTGACTAAACAAGTGAAATCTTACATTTTCCCGTGGTTTTACTATTCCTCAAGTTTGTGAACGACTATACCAAATTTAACTTTCTGATAGACAAAATAAATTTAAATGTGACAAAAACAGCCAGATATTTAAAAAGTTCTTTACATTTAGGTCTAATTTCTTTCTTTCTTTCTTTCTGTCTTTCTTTGTATTAATTTTGCTTCGAAAATGGTCACGATTTTTATTTTTTGGTTCTTACGATTACATCGTGACCTGAATAATCTCGATTATTGATTGAAGCAGTCATCTGACAGTCCTAGTTGCTACAATAAACAAACAAACAAACTATAATAGGCTAGGCTATGTTTAGATAGATCTAGATTCTAGATGCGTGAAAATGCTCAAACAAACACAAGATTTTTCCATTTAATTTAATAGGTTCAGTATATTCTTAAAAATACAGGTAGCAAAGTGGCTAAAACATGGACATTTTGCCTATGCCAAGTGCTAACAAAATGCAGGCAATTAAATGTACAGGAATCACAAATTAGCATTAATTCAAATCGGGTTTGTGTTGATGGTGTTGATGGTGCATTGTGTTAAGACGTGTTTTGTGTTAAAATAATAACCATGAGGATGATTTTTTTAGGGTGCATGCATCAAATGTTTTTCGCAGAAAGAGTGTAAATTATTAGCCCGATTGTGTTCCTATAAGCAGGAGATGTGATCCGGTCCTGCGCTGGGAGCATGTTGGGCTCCGGTGCGCGGAGGGAGAGCGCTTGTCATGTCTCCGATGTGTAGCAGGATGCATTGCGGGGAGAAGCGACAGGGGAGCCGTACACCGCGCAGACTCCCCTGCGTCCCCAACACTCACAGCCTCATGAAAGAATGATGCTTGATTACCTGTACGAGATGAGCCACGTCGACCCTTCCCTCCCGAGTCACTGCACAGCAATCCGACCACAGCACTGAGGAAGCCACATAAAAACGAGAGAGTTTGTTTTTCGTCGTTGTACAATTTTAAACCTATAAGTTATCAGCTAAAGGTTGTATGCTGTAAACACATTTGAACAGTTTGTGCTTTTTTCCAGAAGAGAAAGAGGTTTGACTGCGCTGACTCACAGGAGAACAACTTACTACAAGAACAAGGCCCAGTTGAGTGCGCCTCGTCAGCGTTTCTCCAGCAGTAACGCGGCTTCTCGGCAAGTTCACTTCACATAAAAATCACTAACAGCTTTGTTAATGAGCTCTTTGACTTTTCTCTGCAGCTATATTGTTTAGACAATAGGTTTTAAATATGTAGTTTAAGTTTAAACAAAAGAGTTGGATTAGTGACATTTTAAACATGTTGGGTCAAGACACACACCGACACACCGACACACACGGCCGAAAAAATGGGAAAAGAAAATAATTATCAATTGAATACACATTTTTGTTAACTGCCCTTTAACTTTCTTATTCTCTGGTTTCAGCTTCCTGTTATATTTTTGAGGATTTTTGATCATTCAAAAGATATATTTTGTTTTGAATTGTTAATAATTATGGCGATTATTATGGCCCTCCCCACCCCCTTACTGTCCTCCAGGTTTATATGTTCATGTAATTAATGTAACATAACTGGTTTATTTATCATTCAAATAATTATAAATAGTCATGTAAAAATGTGTCATATACTTTACTGAGTACTGCGGATAACAAATGCCAAGATTCTAACAAGCTTTGAGTTTGGCTTAGACCGAACGGCCCAAGAATCAGTTTGTAACACAGAGGCAAAAGTCCAGGGTCGATGGACTCTCTTGGCCTCGACCCTGAGCGGAACTCAGGCCTGACCTCTTCGCAGTTTGTCCCAAAAGAGAGTGGACACATGGACAGGAGGAGCGCCTGCTTTGATCTGCTGCTTCTTTGAATTAAAAGTGCTCTTTCTAAATTACAGTGAGGTTCAAAAGACAAATCTATAACTGTGTTTGGAAAATGAACACAATAAATAAAGGTCATGGCAGACATCATCATTTCTAAAGGTAATGAAAAAGGCCTGGCACTATAGATTAGATTATCTGTGTTTCCTAGTAATACAATGCACCAAACCATGTCAAAGGTCACTTATATAAACTAAGATGAGGAAGCGTAAAGACTTTCATTTCACTTCCTCATTATATGCACATTTTAAAGATTACTTATAAATCAATATGATGAAATTTATGTCGAGTTTCAGTTTTGTTTATTTAAAACAGCCTACTCCATGTTAATTGACAAAAACATGATCCACACAGAGTTATATTTAATTTAGCGCTCATGTACTAATGTGCCAAGTATTCTGTAATTTTTTTGTTTGACATAGAATCCCAATTTGATCACTTACAACACACTGAAGTTGCTGGCTGCTTGTCTAATTCTGTGCATTTGAAGTGGCAGGCTGCGGGTGGGACAAGGGTGTTGATGGATGTCTACTTGGCCCATAAGGCTGGCCGAAACTTCCTCTAGAAGGTCACGTCCTGTCTGGCCCCTGTCCACTGCACACTCGGGCAACATATCCGGGGTCTGTGGCCTCCAAAACCGGCTGACCTGTGATCAGTGCCCCCTTGGCGCCAAGCTGCGGTGGTGGCCAGGGGCTTGCGTGCCATCCCAGGTCTAGTGCTGGGGGAGGAAGCAAGGGAACGTTAGGGATGCTTGGTCTTTAGCCAATCACAACCACAAATACTTCTTATGAAAAAGGTTCTTGTACTTCCTCCACATCGGCAGTCACCTAACTATAATCATGTGTCTTAGTGTTTTTCACATCTGCATTACTCAGCACGCCATATGTAGAGTTGTACCTGTGTGACTCTGGACTTGAACATTTCTCAAGTTCCTCCTAGCTGCTAAATCAAACAATTTTTTATTTTATTTTGACCTTTATTTAACCAAATTGACAACTTTTTGAGATTAACAATTAACAAAAAGTGTCCTGGTCGAGAGGCAGCAGGACACAGGGATCAAACATTTTAAAATTCATTTACATTTACAAGTCATTCATGGACAAAGATTTCAGCCAAAAACGATGCGTCTCAATTGTCTTAGCATTCGCTTGGATATCATTTGTTTGAACTTGAATTGATCAGAGACAGATCACATGAAAAATATGTTGTGTGGCTGCTCAGCAAGATCTACATTTGCAATCTAAAACCCATATAGGACTCTAACATCAAAATAAACAGCCAACATTGGAAATGACAACAGCGCCATCTTTTGGTGAATTCTACAATTGCAGAAAGTGTGAGTTCAGGCTCTATCAGAAGTATTTTTCATGCGCACATATGGGGTAAAAATGAATAAAGATTTTTTTTAAAGTAATAATTTGTAGTGTGATTTTTTTTTTCAGTGCGCTGTTTTTGTGTCTCTTTGTCCCCTCGTTATCCAGGGTTTGTTCGCCTGCTTCGATGTCCAATGATTATTTGGATTTTCTGTGCTCCTCTGATCCGGGGGAAGACAAATGAGGTGAGCGACCACAGTCAGACAAGAGCTCACACACAGAGAGGAGAAAGTCTGGGAAAACATTCCTCACTAAAGCATAGAGGAGAAAGGCACAACGAAAGAATGGAAAGATATCTGAGGTTTAGCTCAAGACGTGTCAGTATCAGGACATTAATAACTGTAACTGACTGCACTGGGTAATTATCAATTCACTCATTGATCTGCAGAAGACTACTGTTTGATCATGATTGGGGAGTGAAATGTTAAGAAAGTTAATGTAACATCTGAGCACCAAGACAGCTTGACAACATGCAAATGAGTCGAACTCACGCAATCACAAGCTGATAACACACTTTCCCCGGCAGAGGAGCCCCTCTTTATAAGGACTTTCAGTCACCAAGCATGTCCCAAAATAACAACTTCCAAATCTCAATCCTGTGAGCTGGTGGTGGCTCTGAGCCAAAGTGTTTCAGGTCAGTACTGATTTGGATAATTTGGATTTACATAAACTAAATTGTCAGACTTGAGGCTAAAATTGTGTATGTTTGCAAAAAAATACACTCTTACTGCTTTATAAAAGGATTAATCCGGTTGAAATTCCTATAGCTGCATCAGGTATTAAATTAAATAGTGGAAGTGTCAATATTGTATGTTTTTATTTTGTTCACACAGTAGCTATGTCCAACACTCACCTCTTATTCTGATTTTTTATTTAACCAGAAAAGTCCGACTGTTATTAGAATCTCATTTAAAGTAGCCCGCCTCCTGAGAATATTGCTGCTGGTATTCAAAATGTAAATTAATTTATCTTAAACACACAGATTTCAGTGGCAAAAAGTTAGATTAAAGGAAGAAACTCTGAAATCAACAAAAACAGTTTTTGTGCAGACGACACACAGATCTATGTGGACGGGAGGTGAATATGGACCAGTGGATTCACTCTTTCACTGCATCCAACAGATCAGTGTGTGGATGCAAAACAACTTTCTCCAGCTGAACACAGACAAGACTGAAATCATCGTCTTTGGCCCACAAAAACAAAGAGAAAGTGTTAACAGTCACCTCCAGAGTCTCGCTCTAAAACCTACACATCAAGTCAAGTTAGAAATCTGGGGGTAATAATGGACTCAGATTTGAACAGTCACATCAAATCAATAACATCAGAAGCTTTTTCCCATCTAAAAAACATTGCCAAAATCAAAAGTATAGTGTCTAAAGCAGACTTGGAGAGACTTATCCATGCGTTTGTCTCCAGTAGATTAGACTACTGTAACGGCCTGCTCACTGGCCTCTCCAAACGAGCTGTAAAACAGCTGCAGTACATCCAGCTCGGGTCCTGAGTAGAACCAGGAAGTATGATCACATTAGTTCTATGCTCAGGTCTCTGCACTGGCTCCCTGTGGCTCAGAGAATAGACTCTAAAGTCTATCCATGGCCTAGCACCGAAGTACATCTCTGACTTGTTAGTGCCATATGAACCGGCTTCCTGCTGGTGCCCAGAGTCAGGACTAAACATGGGGAATCTGCATTTTAGTTTTATGCTGCTAAAATCTGGAACAGTCTTCCTGAGGATGTCAGAGAGGCCTCTACTCTGGCAATGTTCAAATCTAGTGTAAAAACTATTTTGTTTAGCTGAAAGGATTTTATTGGCACTCTTCTTCTTTCAGTTGATTTTAAAATGATTGTTTATGTGTTTATCTGTTTGTATTGTGAATTGAATGCCTTTTTTCCGTTATATGAAGAATTTTGAATTACTTTGTGTACAAATTGTGCTATAAATAAGCTTTATAAATTGCCTTGTGTGCAGTGCAGCCGTCAGGCTTTAGTGCAGTGGAGCTCATTTGAACATCTCACTTTTGGAAAAGAAACTTCTCCAACAAAACAGTCTTTTATGTTTTACAAAATAGTGCACAAGACAATTAAAGTCTTCTTTCACCTACACTATGCAATTAATAATGAAATACTGTGGCACCCATTTTATTCCAAATCCACCCAATAATATTCCCATACAGTGGGAAAAAACAAACTCTGTCTATTCAGGACATTGTTTGCACTGCCAATCCATTGCCTATCTTGTGATTTTGATCATTTAAGGTCAAAACATCAGCATGACAGGTGCTTACAAAGATCTTCACGAGCAGCTTGTTTCAAAAAGAAAACCACAGCACTAAAATGACACAGACAATCACACAACCCATTTCACCAACAATTCAGTTCCACCTTTTCTGGGCCCACATTTCACATTATAGGCCTTATCAGACAGCAACAACTGACTCCAATTAAAGCAACTCTGAACTGTCAGCAAATTTTACCTCTTCGTAGAAAGAATCTCTGGCTGGTGGGCCTAATGTCAGTCATGTTAGCCCTGTCATTCCTCAAGTGGCCTTTTGCCTTCGAAGTGATAGCCTGGGAAAGGGCAGTAATCTTATCTCCGTGCAAATACACTAAGAAGAGACAGAGGAGAGCCAGACTGCAGAGACAACTGCGAGCAACCATAGCAGCTCACACATCCAAGCATCTCTCGGTAGAAATATGTAGGCACACAGAAAAATGACAACTGGAAATGGGATTTAATTCTGTCAACTGGAGTGTAAATACATTTCAGCACTCATTCAAGTAGCTTCTTCAGTTCTGACAAGGTTCTGGTAAGTTACTGCCTTAAATATCTGCCTGAAGGGAGGAGCTAACATAGTAGTAAGGACCATATTAGTTAAGTCCATTCACTAGGTTGGTAAAAGTCTAATAAAATTCTGGCCAGTAATCCCAATAAAATATATCAAAATTTACTTAAAATGTCATTATATATTAAAGATGAAATGGCATTGATACTTGGGCTGTAGCCGACTAGAGAAATTCTTGGTCAATTATAGACATGCGTGTGTCTGGATGTGGAAAAAGCTATCCAAACTATGCAGTATCTCCATGTATCTAACCCAAACTGCACTCCAAAGACTACAAATGCACAGGAGTTAATGCAAAAACAACCATTTATACAGAAAAGTACTACTATACAGTGTTTTATATGTTAGTGATGTCTAAGATAGAGAAGTTTTATTAATCGACTAATAAAAATGTTGGTTGACTAAGATACCATCGACCGATTAATCGGCTAACAAATACTGTTATATTATTCAAAGGGAACTACCAAATGGACTGAATGCTTAGGTTGTAATAGCAACATCATAGCGCCAAAAGTAGAAGCCAGGTGCTCAGCCTCTTGCCGTATCTAGAGTGGATATTGTGTCAGTCCTGGGAACTCTTAGAGAGAGATAAAGCTCCTGAGCAGCAGGAGTTGAAGAGAGGACAGGGACTGGGCTGAGAGATATCCATGGTGAGAGTGCTATAGCAAGAGATAGAGACTTTGGCTCAGTACAAGATTACATGAGAAATATAACAGATATAATTGGTGCTTGCTTGCTCTGATCTTGAGATTGGCCCTGAGCAACTATGGAAAAAGTCCTGCACCTCGAAGTGTGGGGACTTAACAAATGTCCTACTGTAACACTCTGTAGCTTGTCAAGATGAGCAAAATATTCATAAAAGCTGCCATTTTTGTAGCCTTTGATACGGCTTATAGTGAGCAACAGTTTTACATACCTTCTAACAATGTCTGGGTCTGCATACAAGCTAACATACAACTGTCTTCAGCAACACCACACTGCTGAAAAAGAAGCACCAAAATGAAAACCCAAGATTCTGTCCTACAATGTCACTATGAATGTAAACTCACCATCCATTTTTATGTTTGCATGTTCAGAGACAACCAGATGTGCAGGCAAACGAATGCAATGGATATTAGAAACTGGACTGTTCAAATCCATGAACACAGAGGAAATCAGATCAAATCAGATTGAACTGATGCATGTTCTGCAAGTCAATCCCATAGACTGACAATTTACGAAAAATTTATGGTTAGGATCCAGTAATTAACTAGCTACATCATCAAGAAGTGTCTTATCAGACAAAGCTAGCTCTGTAACCAGCTCCAGATGCATAGAGCAGTTTCTCCTCTGCGCTGTGATTGGTGTAGAGGACTATGGTCCATGTGTTCATGTTTTGCACCTTCCCAGATGCTGCAGCACCTTTTCTGTGTTTTCTGCAGAGGAGAAACAGGAGAATATGGTAACATGCATATGAAGCATATGATCAGATGGAAAAAGGACAAGTTCATAAATCAATGTCACACAGCCAGACATGAAAAGGTTAATAATCAGTGCACAGATCTGAGACAATTAAGACTCTTAACAATTTCCATTTTTAATGTATATACATTTAATATCAAGAATTACCAAGTTTAGCCAGTTCACACTCAGGGGCCATCAAATGTTTGTTATTTATACACTCATTTCACTGACATTGACATAAAGTTGTCTCCCTTCATAGTTTTTTCCTCATTTTGCCCTTTTTCATGCCTCCACGTCCAAACCCTGATTTCTTCACGTCTCTGGCAAACGGTTTGTTTTTGGAATGCAGCTTCATCCCTCCGCTCTGCAGGAACTGATGTTTCTGATTCCTCTTGCGTTGCTTCAGTATTTGTTGACTTGACTTCAGCTCCGAGCGGATTTTGCGGCCCCCAGCGGTCTCCTGTAACCCTCCGGGACTTTTACTTGTTCCATAGCGACCACGACCTCGACCTTGGAAAAAGGTGGTTATAAGAAAGAAAAGCCAAACCAGTACTTCAGATTAGCTATACTAAACGTAATGACCTAACCGTTATTCATCATTAGCTTGGAACTATTTTAGGTTTCTAAAGCAGTGCTGTGACTAAACACATGTTCTTTTCCTTAAAAGCATTACGTTAAGTTGCAGGCTTCACCCAGAACATGTACCATACTCATCAAGCACTTAATCATAGTGATTATAGTTAGTATACTAAATGCAAAACCTACAGTAGTATCTTAGAAAAGTCCACCTGAACCTCAATGTAATCCTTTTTAATTTAAAGCCTGTTAACAGGCATTCTCACCTCCTGGACGCCTCACTCCTCCCGTTTCATTGTCTGAGCCAATGTCATCCACTTTGTATTTCTTCTTCCACTCTTCATAACTGATGAAATAATATTAAGGTTTATCAATTCAAGACACAAATACACACGTTAATCTTTTTTAAACTTAAGTGTTGGACAGCCCATGTGTTTGAAGGATACAAGTTCTTCTTGTTTTTCTTGCCGACTGCCTGCCCACTTTCGGTTTTGATCTTCTTCATGCCTTCTTTTCCAGTGTCTCGGACAAAGCGCTTCCTTTTGCGGTCCCTTTAAGCACCAAGAATAATTCAATCAATACATGAAGCTAGCCAAAGCATGTTTTTTTTTCTTCGTTTTTTTACTTCTTTACTTTTGTATTACCATTTCATGATGCTCTTATGTTGATTTAACTGCTCCCCCTCGTCTCCCATCAGGTCAAGGAGAGCGGTTGACGCCTGTTGTTCAAACATTGTACCTTCACCACCAAGACTTAATCTAAAAACAGATTAAACCGTTAAAAAGGAGCTAAGTAACATGTGTATTACACTCAGCATTGCTTCCTTACCCTCTTTCAGAGTTAAAATCTTTGGGTCGGTATGGGATGTAATATTCATTGTCTTTTCCTGTTGATCTGCTCGTTTTGTTTTTCGGGTTTCCCTCAAAATCTTGTTGATGTGATCTTTTTCTTCCACCAACAACACTTGAAAACACCCCCTGGTGGACAAATGTTGAATTATCAAATTGTAAACTTTTTTACTCTATTGTCATTATTACAATTATATGTGCAGTATATTAGGCAAGAAAAATACATGTTCCTCTACAACAATTTCACATGTTCCTGACCTCAAAATGTTCCTCCTCCATTTCTTCCGTCTTCATGGAGTCATTTTCAATTGTGGTTTTCTTTCGCAGAGGTTCACTTTCATTGTTCGCTTTGTGCTTGAATTTGTTTACCAGGTTGTCGTCTTTGGAGCGCTTGGTCCGCATTACTTCACTGGCTGAGGTCTTACTGCTTGAATTGATTTCAAAAATAGTCTAGACACAAATCGATATCAGTTTAGACACTTTTTTCCATCATGAACTTTCTAAGCTGCAGTAACTTACAGATTTGGATTTGTAGCCCTTAATTGAGTCAACAATTTGGAGACGTTCAAGCTCCATCTTCTCTAGACCAGAACCTATAATCAGACAAGTTACAAAGTTTTAAATATATTAAAGTATTTCTATCAATGAACTGTTTTCAAATGCAACGGACCAAGTAAAGGGTGAACTGCCATGCAAGACAGGTCAAGGCCTTTCACACGTCTGACTGACTCTGGTGAAGGATTAGGGCGGGACTTCAGGTACTGCTTGTAGGCATTCTCTGATATTCTGTGAAGGTTTTGTAAGTCCAAAGAATTTTCGTGGGAAGTGATCAAATGAGCACTTTCATCGTCCAGAATGGTCTGAGGTACACGTCCAAACAAACCTTCTACATCTATTCAAGGATGGAGATTGGAACATTATTCACATCTAAAGAATTTCCACATGTTTAATTGTAAATCTGAACTCAACCGTAC